>PVJO010011458.1:23310-59680 GCA_004026905.1 Hystrix cristata | reverse complement strand
GGAGAAACCAGCCGTTCTGCACTTGTGGGAGCCCTAGCCGGCACCCTCCCCGGCCTGGGCCAGTGAGTGGGCTGGGAAGCTGGGATTTCAGGAGCTCTCCCTGTAGCACATGTGGTGTCCCTAATTTTGTGCTCTTTTTCTAAAGAGGATCCTCAGGATGTAAGACTTAACCCACAAAGATGGGCCGGCTCTGGTGGCACGTGCTTGTAATCCCAGAACTTGGGAGGCTGAGGCGGGAGGACTACCATGAATTCAAGGCCAGCCTGGACTACATAGTGAGACTCTGTCTCATAAAAAACAAAAAATCCCAGAAGACCCCACATAGACAGATGTGTGCCTGGGCATGTGGGAACCGATCGGCGTCCCCTCCAGGCTGTCTCTGCCCACCGTAGTACTGGCATCGCGCTGGTCAGCGTCCCTGCCCTCCTGGCCCATGGTGTCCGCACAGTCTCCGGAGTGCAGCGTGAGGCGGAGAATAGAGAGGGGACACACTCCAGCAGCTTGAGAAAACCAGTGTGCCACGCTGGCCAGCTCCGCCCCCTGGCGGAGAACCAGAACACTGTCCGGTCTGTGAGAATCTGTCTGTCTTTTTTCCTCTTGAAACAATTATTGTAAACTTGGGGTTGAATACTCTTTTCATACTTATTTTTATTTTCTGAGGATTTCTTTTTGTTTTGCTTTGCTTTGATTTTTTTTGTTTGTTTGTTTTTTGAGACAGAGTCTCACTATGTAGTTCAGGCGGGCCTTGAACTCACTACATAGCCCAGGCTGGCCTCAGATTTCTGGTGATCCTCCTGCCTCAGCCTCCCAAGTGCTAGGATGACGGGTCACTTCACCACTGCTTTCTAGACTTTTGTGTATTTTCAAAAGCAAAATGCAAAGCAAAATCAGAACAACAATAGTTGGAATATCACCTTCTATTTCATCTTCTTACACATTTCATCTTCGTTAGACCTCGACCTCATCCTAGCACCTTTTTAGCCCTTTGCCAGATCTGGCACAATTATTTAGCTCCATGGCGTCCTCTGTAAGCAGAGCCTTCGTGACACAGGTGTCGCCTACTGTCCCTCAGTGTCCCTGCCTTTGGGTGACCGTGTTTACACCCTAGTGCTCAGGATTGTCCCCCGCTAAGCACATTTGTGTCAGTGTGATTTTAATGGGCTCGCTCTTCTTTCTTTCTCTGCTCTCGGAAATGCTGAGATCGTTTCAGCCCCCGAGGGCGTGACGTTCTTAAGAAATTGTCACAGACTGTCACTTGTCCGCAGGCCTGTCACTTGTCCGCAGATCGGGTTGCTCTCTGCCCCGAGTAGGTAGAAACCCGCAGCCTGAGCGCCCGCAGCGTCCTGGGGGCACGCGGTTCTCTGGGCGGGTTCTCAGGACCCTCTTTGCTTTCTGTCTGTCTGTGCTGACCAAGTCCGGAGGTGACCCAGCCCCTGAGAGCTGGAATCGCAGCCGGGCCGTCCCTCTGTGAGCAGCTTCCTGCTGGCTGGTGGCTGCAGCCACCACCCTGTCATTTGGAAGAGGAGACACACGTTCACACGCACGCACACACGGCGGCAGCACCTCTCTCCCCTCAGGCGCCCTCTCCCTGTAGTGTGGCTGTTACTCTGTTGCGGGGTCCTGGGTCGGGGGCCTGGCGCCGGGTCCTTGCCGGGCTGGTTAGGACCCGCAGGATGCTCCGTGAGCTGCCCTCACTTCAGGACACTTCCAGGATTCCACTTGGATTCACAAACGGCAGCCTGCTGGGTCTGGGCACCGCTAACTCGGGCGGGCAGGGAGGAGGGGAGGCAGGCTGAGGACCTGGCCCTGCGGCAGGTTGGAGTAGAAGTTCGTGCTGCACGGGTGTCCCTCGGTGGCCACGGACCGGGGCCGGAGGACCCCTCCCCACCGCAGGACACCCATGTGCAGGACGCTCGAGGCCTCGTCTGGGGGCCCGGGACCTTTAATGATTTAAGCAATCATTAATGCAAAAGTTAATAAAGAAGCCAGTAGATACATGGGTAGTGTGTGGGGCATTCATTTCAGAGTTACAGCAAAATTACAAAACACGCCAAGATTCTTGGTGATCTTAGATAAATGGTATCCCTGCCAGAGGTGCATTCCTGTGTCTCATCTGGAAGAAACGTGACCAACCCATAGTGGGTAGCGTGGGTAGCAAATAACAGATCCTTACTCTTTATTTATGTATTTATCTTTTTGAGACACGGTCTCGCTATGTAGTTCAGGCTGACCTTGAACTCACTTTGTATCCCAAGCTGGCCTTGAATTCAGGGTGACCCTCCTGCCTCAGCTTCCTGAGTGCTGGGATTACAGATGTGTGCCACAATGCCTAGCTTGGACCTTACTCTCCAAAAAGAATTCATATTGTGAAATATAAAGAAAGCCTTAGAAAGCGTCCCGGGTTGAAGAAGGTTGAAGCAGACTGAAGAGACATGACAGTGGAACGAAGTGTGTCATTTTGGATCTCCTCTTGCCATCCAGGATATTCTAGAGGAAACCGCCCCAATCTGACAGGTTGTGGCTCAGATAACGGCAGCGCTAGTGACAGTTGCCTGGTTTGGCTAGTTGCGGTGTGGTTGCATCAGAGCCCCCCATGGGTAGGAATGCACACTACCACACTCGGGTAAGGCTCCTCCGCACGCCCCGGGGAGCAGGTGGCTAGAAAGTCAGCAGAGTAGAGTGCTCGCCTGGGTGGGCTCCAGAGAGCCTCCTTCCTGCTCTTCCTGCGTTATTTTCAAGTCTGAAACTCTGTCAGAATAAGTTCTGAAGCGTGATGCTTCTGCTGAAGAAGGAACAAATTATAAAATTGTGCAGCAGAAAACGGTGGTGCCTGCCTTTGTCCCAGCACTCAGGAGGCTGAGGCAGGAGGATCGCCACAAGTTTGAGGCCGGCCTGGACTGAAGGAAATGTAGCCCTGTTGGGTTTTGTTATCTTTTACCCACTTTAAAGAAATTTACACGTTTTCTGGTAGCATCATTTCTGGAAATGCTGAGAGAGAAACTATAAAGATGAAGCTCAGTCAGGGGAGGTCTGAGTGACTCGGTCCCCGTGTCATTGTACCGTGTGCAGCCACATGCACGCGTACAGGGTTTGTAACTTTTCTCTTTTTGCCAGTGATACTTTGAGGTCAGTCCTGTCCTGGGCAGGCAACAGACGTGATGCCCTCGTACACGTCCCGCAGCCGTGGAGTTCCTTGCTTTGTTCCCAGTCCTCAGGGGCTCAGGACACAGCACAAGGTGTCAAGCGTGTGGCGAAGAAGCCACCCAACACCTCCTGTGCGTGTTCGTGATGCACACACGCAGGCAGGAGGCCAGCGCCGGCCCCGCCGAGGGGCTCTGTGGGACTGCCCAACGTGTTGTATTCATTGGGAATCACAAATAAAACCCAGACACCGTGATCACCCGGCGCCCGGCTCTGCAGACTGCACACACGTGTGCACATGTGCGCACATGCACCGTGCACACGCGTACATCTGGAACCTAGCGCTGCCCCAAAGCAGGTTAATTGAGCACTGTGCTCCCACACTGCACGGGGACAGCAGCTCACCTTTGCCCACTGTCCATTCCCATCCCACGCAGCCAGAGCCTGGATGGCAAGTGTTCACCCACCGGGGAGCAGGATCAGACACAGGCCGGGCCATGGGCAGGGCTGGAACTCCCTCCACTCACCCCGGGTCTTTGAAGGCCACTTCGAGTTGGCTCCCAGTTCTCCAGAGGATTCCGCGAGCCGCCAGGAATCCTGCGCACAGCGGCGCGCGGCATCTCCGTAACCCTCGGGTGTCACTCAGGGACACGGGCCGGGCCTGTGCTTGGGGAGCCAGCCGCGACCGGGCCGAGCTCCACGACACCCTGCTGCAGGGAAGAAGCCAAGCCGAGCGGAGACCTTTCCCGTCCGTCCGGGCCTGGCCCCGGCAGAGCACCTGGGCACCTGCAAGAGCCCCGGCTCAGTCTCCAGCATGGAAAGAAAGATTCCCGCTCATTTTTCAAGCTAGACTAGCGCCCTCTATCCCTGGGGCACGGAACCAGGGACCAGGCCGGTGAGCGGACGCCCCTCTCGGCAGCAGAGCCGTGCGCAGGAGCCGGCCCTGTCATCGTCAGCTTTGTGTCTCCCTTCTCCTCGCTGGCTCTGGGGACGGAGACTTGCCCGGCTTGCTACCCTCACATCCCTGCTATCTGGCCAGTGCCAGGCACGGGTGCCCGACCAGTGTTTGTTAACTGACTACAGGACGTGAACTGTGCAGGTGGAATTCAGGCCCGGTCTGACTCCGAGGCCCTGGTTTTCCACATGGCTGCATGTCGGCCTTGACTTTCAGCAGCTTGCTTGGTTTCCGTGTGCCTCAGTTTCCCCTCTTGGAACGTGAGCCGTCGGGTCGCCTACTGCCCGGAGTGTCCCAAGCGTGCGCCCCAGGAAAAGGGCTGTGTCCTCGAACGGCCACTAGGTGTCGCCGTTGGCCGAACAGTAGAGCGGCCGGGTGACCCGGCTGGCTTAGGTGGACCTCGGAGCCGAGTGCGGGGGGAGCCCGGCTTAGACGGGGCTCGGTGGCCGGCGGGGCTCCTGAGGGTGCCCGGGCCTCGGGCGGGTGGGTAAGAGCAGACGCCTTACCAGAGGCCCCGGCCGAAACGTGCGGGGAAGGACTTCTTCGCTGGAGGAACCGCGGCTCGAACCTGGATTCCTCATTCCGAAATAGTTGGCGCCCAGCGCCGGCCGACCCGCGTTCTCCGGGAGCCCAGACGGGCAGCCCCAGAGCGGCTCTGCAGCCGAGGAGCCGACGGCCGCCCGGTGTGTGCGGTGGGTCAGCTGCATCCCTGCTCCTGAAGCCCCTCGAGGGGAAGCCCTATCAGAGCACAAACCCGGGCCTGCCTGACGCCAGAGCGCTGTTGTGTTTTTTGTTTTTGTAGTACTGGGGATTGAATCCAGGACCTTCACTACATCTTCAGCCCTTTTTTATTTTTTATTTTGAGAAGGCATTTGCCAAGTTGCTTAGTTGCCCAGGCTGGCTCAAACTTGAGATCCTCCTGCCTCAGCCTCCGCTGGGATTACGGTTGTGCGCCACGCCCAGCCCAAAGTGCTTTCTTGAGCCCTCCGTGCTGGGCTGCTCCCCGAAGTCTTCTCTGCGTGCAGTGTCACTGAGTGGGACAGTTACGTGGCTGTAATTACCTACTGGCACGCAGAGGACCCCGAGGAGGAAGGAGCAGGCCTCGAACCCCCTCACCCGCCTGCCTGCCTGCTCAGAGCTTGTGCCGTGTCACGCACTGGACGTCGCTCTGCGAGACTAGTTCCCTCGGGACCCAGCGAGGGGCGCCTCGCTCTCCACGTTGCCAGCGGGACACTGTGGGTCTGTCTGTTTGGGGACGTGGTGTCCAGCGTGTCTCACCGTGTCCAGAGCCCAGGACTGCTCCACACGTGGACACGCACACTCAGGAAGCTCCAGGAAAGTGGCATTTGGTGCAAGTTGGATTCTGCCCTACGTGAGGACGCCCAGCACTTCTCTATTTAAAGATGCGGCATGGTGGGAGGAGCAAGGCTGTCGGGTAAACAAACAGAAGCCGCAGGATGCACTTAGCACCCTTGCTGATGAGGACTGCTCAACTGCTCGTTGTTAACGTTATAAAAGTCATAAGTGCCTTTGACTCATCAGAGGTGAGTTCAGTTATTCATTCAGCAAACATCCTGGGGATGCACTTTGCCCGACCTGGTGGGGAGGGGTGGAAGGGTGGGTGAGGTCACTTCCGCATCCTGGAGTGGACCTCAGAGCTTTTCTTTCTCGTCCATGTTTCTTCCTTTGCTGGTATTAAAAAGTAAAGAAATAAAGAAACAGGGTGAACCCTGAAGAAGGCTCCTCTTAAGGGTCGTGAGCCTTGGAGGCGCCCAGAACGGGCCGTGGTCACCCGATTGAAGCCCCAGGCTGAGCCGGGCCTGGTTCTCTGGGACAGGGAGGCGCAGACCTGCCCTCAGCGGCCCACAGGCGACAGGAAGCCCAAGAGTGGCCCCAGGGTCCTTGGAGACGAGAGAGAGTGTGAAAATGCCACCATCGATTGTGCCAGCTGCGGGTTCCAGGAAACCCGACCCCAAGTGGCCTGAACCAAAAGGGAAATTTCTCCTGTAGTCTGTCTGCAGTCTGCTCACTCAGCAGCCCAATGGGCACCTCGAGCTCCCTTCATGCACCTTCCTCGGAGCAGCCTCCTGCTGTCCTCGTGGGCGCAGAAAGGTTGCAGATATCCTGCCTTCTCATGCAAGTACCAAGGCGGATGAAGAACCATTTCTTATATGTCTCTCTTTCAACAGGGAGAGACCTTTTGAAACCCTCACCCCCCACAGCCTTCCCCTCGAGCCTCGTTGGTCAGAACGAGGGCATGGGCCTAGCCCTGAACTCATCCCTGGCAGATGGCCATGACTGGTCTGGAGTCCCCGTTACAGAGTGAACACGTGCTGCAGAGAGAAGGGGACGTGGCTACCGAGGAGCAGGGGAATAAATCCTTGTGCGGAGGAGGGAGAGCGGGTCGGGAGAAGCTGGCACAGGAGCGGGTCGTTCCATGCTGCCAGGCTTCCTGGAGGAGGCAGCTCCTCGGTGGGTTTAAGGGGCTTCACTGTGACCAGGCTGAGAGGCCTGAGCAGGGAGCTGGGTGGGGGCGGCCGGGTCCCGCCTCCTGGGCCAGGCAGAGACAGGAGGCTGCTGTATGCGACAGTAAATGAGCTGCAAGGGGACCAGAGGCGAGGGCCCCGGGACATGCGGTGACCGCCTGGGTGGGCTAGCAGCGCTCACACACCGTTACCCAGGCCAGGCCGCACCCCGCCTGCCTGCCAGAAGCTGAGACGGGATCAAATTCGGGCTGCTTTCTCTGCCTTGGGACAGGCTGAGGACCCAGGACGTCAGTGGCATACAGTGACAGTGCCTGGCAATGCTGGCCGCTTGGATTAGTGGAGGGATCGGCAAGAACAGGACATTGCTAAAATCGCGATGCCCTAATCAACTGACCGTGGTGTTGGGTAAGAAGTCGCGATGCGTGAAATCAGCCGCAAGACCCACGTGTTGGGCTCAGTGTAGGAGCTGTCTACACCAGCCGCTGGGAAGAGGTGTTGATTAGCGCCCTCTGGGGCCGACGGGAAAGAGCAGTGCGGGACCCATTAGTGGACGAGGCCAGCGCTTGCCACAAGTCTGCCCTTCTGCAATCAGGATCATACATGGTGCGACCAGCCGGGACCCTGTGACCTAAAACCTGCGAAGCTCGAGGCCGACCGCTCAGCACTTTGCAGAGACAGAGCGACAGTCGGCGTCTGGAGACACTCTGACCAGGTGCAGATACTTGCCGCTTCTGCACAGCCCCCGGCTTGCAGAGCAGTGTCCCGAGCCCCCAGGCAAAGGCAGCACCGGAGCCGGCTGCTCCGTCCATCCGATTCTGTTCTTCCACCGGCGGGGGGTAAAGGGTGCGCTGGCCTTCCCAGAAGAGCTGGCCTCGGGGAGTGCGGCTAACCGCAACACCCAGTTTTCCAGAACTTCCCAGATAGGCAATCAAAGATGGCCATGGAGTTAGCAGAAGGGAGCATTTGCTGAGAGACCCATGTGGCAGCTGTCCTGGGATGTGCCACCCGCCCTCCCGCCGTGGCAGCTGTGTCTTGTGCCCCTGGGTGCCCGCATCCCAGAGAGGTTCCTGCGGCTGGCCTGGCCTCGGCCCGTCCTGGGGGTCCACATGACCCCCTTTTCTGTGGAACTCAGACACAGCAAGAAGCGCATTGCGCGGCGTGTAGGAAAAGCAATGCGTTTGCTCTCTCCAGGACATTGTTAATGGGAACGGGCCAGGGCGAGGCCATGCGCCTCCCTGCATGTCCAGGAGCTGTCACAGGGGCACAGAACAACCATCCACATTGGTTCTTGGAACCCGTGTACAAACACCCCACCCTGGGCAGTGGCCAGCATCCCTGGAGCGGCCATTCTAAAGGCCCCGAGGCAACAGGACACAGATGGGCCGGGAACAAGGGTGCCTGTCCCTCCCTCTGGGCCATGGGAATCTGGAATTCTGTCCTGGAAGCCCACTAAACTGTGGCCCTGCACCCCAGCGGGGGGCGCCCTGCAGACCTGGCCTTCCCGCCGAACACCTGTGGGTTTTACTGTTACAGCTAATGTCATTGGGTGACCTACTGTCTAATAAGTACTTCAAGGTCTGAGATACATTTTAAGATAGATGGAAGATAGGTAGGTAGAAAGAGTATATAGACAGGTAGGTAGGTAATAGATGACAGGTGAAGACTAGATAATAGGTAGATATGCAGATAGATAATAGATACAGAAAGGAAGAAGATAGGAAAGTAGATGATAGGTAGATAGGAACTTTGATCTTTTTGACACAAATCTTTTAGTAGTAATAGGTATAGCATGAGTTGGGGTGTGTGTGTGTGTGTGTGTGTGTGTGTGTGTGTGTAAATGACCGGAAAGTCTGGAGTAGCCCAAACAATAATTGAAGTTAAAAGCTGTTGTAAAAATATTTTAATACAAAAGGAAAAGCTGACGTCCTTGCGGCCTTTCTGACCGGTGAGCTGACCTTGGTACCTCCCGGGCGGGCCAGCACCCCGCCAGCTCGTCACAGGCTGTGTAGCGGGGAGACCGTCCGGGATGTGTGGCCCTAACTACGCTGCGTCGGGGAGGTAAACTGAGAGACAGGTTCACCCTGAGCTGCCCCACCCTGCTCTTGTCTCGGTGACTGGCTCTGTGTGTGCTCCGGGCTAGGACACAGCAGGGGACATTCTGGGAATTCGGGGCAGCCCCGTTTCTGTGGGGAACCCGCAGATCTCTGCTGGAGGCTGGTGACAGGCGATGTCGCCCTTGCGGCTGCAGGCTGCACCAGGCTCCTGCTGGGGGACTGCCGGGCACGTTCCCTGCGGCGAGCACAGCGGCAGAGACGAGGCGGGAAGCGGCATCTGCCCTCCCGGGAGAAACTGAAAGCCTGCAGACGAAGCAGCCCGAGGCCTTTCTCAGCAGCGCCCAGCTGCAAAGCTGGCCCTGGGCGGGCGGCGGGTGTGGCTAGTCGGAGAATGCCTGCGCGGGACTGTCACCCATCGATCCCGCACGCCCACGGCAGCCCCGGGTGCTGTGGCTTTACCTCACTGGCGAGGAAGCCGGGCTTCTCCTTCTTCCCTCGTTTCTCAGGGAAGGCCGGCTCCCCGGCAGGCTGGGCAGCGGGGCCTCTGCGGGCTCCCAGCTCCGAGCACGCCCTGGTGACTCAGACCCGCTGAGCTGAGCTTGCAGCCTGACTCCCGGGCTTTCCTGTCATTCGCCAGGCCTCTGCAGGGCACACGGGCCGCAGCGGCCCTCGGACGCGGGGCAGAGCCCTGGCGCCTGTCTCCCCGGGGAGCCTGAAGTCGCCCAGGGCAGCAGGGAGTCGGGAGGGGACAAGCTGGCATGACACTCCTGCGCGTGGGGCCGGAGTGCTGAAATGCTGACCGGTGCGGTGCCGGCGGGGCTGCGGGGGAGGATCTGGCGTCTGTCCTGCCTGCAGGCTCCGGAAGGGAGCAGGCCCTCAGCCCTGCCGCTGCGATCCGCAAACCACCGCACCCAGAACCTCCTGCAGGAGGCACAGTCCAGCTTTGGAAGCATTGAGTTATTGCATGGCGGTGCAGACCTGTCATCCCAGCACCCTGGGAGGCTGAGGCAGGAGGGCCACATTACAGAGACGGTTGAAACCCAGCCTGAGCTACTTGCAAGACCCTGCCTCAAAAAAGGGGAGCACCGGATTCTGGCTGTATGTGTTGGGGGAAAGGAGAGCTTTCCGGCCCACAGGGTTTATCTGATCCTCTTCGGCATTATTCTCGCCTTCATCCTCCGCCTGCCTAGCAAGGGCCACTTATTGAACACCTGCTGTGTGCCAGGCACAGGAAGCAGTCATACGCTTTGCCTCTTTAATTTCCCTACTGCCCTGGGAGAGATTTTGTATGATGAAAGCTCCTAATAATGTTATCTTAAAATGATAATTTTGTCCTATTTAGAAGTGAAATAAATCAGATGCTCAAGCTCCAGTACCACATAACCTCTTATATGAGAAACCCAAAGTATAAATAAAGATCAAAATAAAAGAGCGATGATAGGAAGTAGGGAGACAGAGTTTCAGCCAAGGGGAAGGGGACATACAAAGAACGAAGCTGAGTTATGCATGTGCACCAACTCCCCACAAGGAGTGTGATTGTTATGTATGCAACTATGGACTAATAAAAATATTTTTTAAGTTCCATTTTGCAGATGAGAAAACTGAGTGTGTACAAAGCCTCACCACTCATGTGGGAAAGACAGGCCCCCAAGCGAGAACTGTCTGCCTCTAAATATCATTTCCAGGCTCTTTTGTCCGACGCCTTTCTTTCTTTATTTCTGTTTTTGTTTTGTTTTGTTTTCTTGAGACAGGGTCTCACTATGTAGCCCAGACTGGCCTCAAACTCACAGCGGTCCTCCTGCCTCAGCCTCCCGAGCGCTGGGATTACAGGTGTGCGCCACCACGCCCAGCTGTCACGTGCCTTTTAATTTACCGCGTCAGGGATTTGGGAAACAGCCTCGCTTTCCCTACCAGAGGGAGGTGGGCAGAGGGAAAGGCCGAGGAACTACAAGGTGCAGATGGTTTTATTTTGAAAGAGGGGGGTTGGTGAGGGATGCCCGCGTCGCTGTGTGAGGGAAGAATGTGTGGGAGTGAGGGAAAAACAGAAAGTAAACCCGGACCCGGGGACGGGCAGGAAATGCACCATCAGCGGGAAAGGCCGGCTGGCCCCTGAGCAGCCGCGTTGCTGTGATCTGATTGGGCCTGCAGCTCTCCTGGCTCGCGCTCCCAGGAAGGAAACCAGCCGCTGGATTCTCACTCTCTGCAGGGCCTGCGATCCCAGCACTCGGGAGGCTGAGGCAGGAGGGCTGTCATGAGTTTGAGGCCAGCCTGGGCTACGTATCGAGACCCAGTTTCAAAAACAAAATTAACAAACAAACAATACGAAAGCCGGTCAGAATTGCCCGAGCTCGCATGAAGTTAATCTTTCCCAGTGAAGCTGTTAGACGGAGTGTCCCGGCCTGAAAGTGGTGAGACTGGAACACTCACCCTGAAGACCCCCGTGTCCAGCGGCCGGCCGGTCCGCAGAGACTCCTCCCACTTCTCAAGCTGCCTGGTAGGGAGTGTTTGCAGTTGTGTGTGCGAGGGTTGGCCCAGAAATGGCACCAGATGGGACAGGAGTAGAGCTAGGAGTAAGTCGAGTGGCGCTCACCAATCCTTTCATTTGGAGTGAATTAACAGCCCTCCAAAAAATTCAGCACTTTTAAAATGCGTAGAAGATCCGGCTTCCTTTCAAACTGGACTAACCCTTTTATGTCTCCTCACCCACCCTGCTTCTATCTCCTTCCCTCCTCAGCTCCCAAGTAAATGCATGTTTTAGAACCTTGGAATCAAAATAAAACTGCAGCCTCTCTGAGTTACTTACCAACTTGCTGGGTTTCCAGCATGATTTTTTTTTTGTTTTGTTTTGTTTTTTGAGACAGGGTCTCACTGTGTAGTCCAGGCTGGCCTTGAACTCACTATGTAGCCCGGGCCAGGCTCCAACTCACAGCGATCTTCCTGCCTCAACCTCCCGAGTGCTGAGATTACAAGTTTGCACCACCATGCTCAGCATTCAGCATAATATTTTGCACATAATTTAAAAATCAAAACACCAACTGGTGGATTTAAGCCCAACTCCCTATTTTTAGAATAGTACTAAAAAATTGCAGACTTTATTTTCAGCCACATGGCAGGCCTGGAAGGGAGGCTCCTGGGCCCTGGGCCATGCTAGGTATAGAGCTGGGGCGGCCCCTCCTCCCCACCAGATGCCACCAGGCCACCGGTGACCAGGAAAAGGGGACGTTGCAGGGTTAGCATTTTTAAAAGGCATTTTGCAACCAACTTTGCTTTTCGTTCTGGCAAATTTAAGTGCCCTTTGAGCTTGCCGGGGAAGGGGGACTTTTTTTTAAAATGAGGACTGAAGAAGAAAAGTCTTCTTATGCATTCTTCCAGGAATCAACTTAATTATGCCTCTGTCAGCAGGTAGTTTATAGGGGAGTCAATTAAAAAAAGGAGCCGGCCCTGGCCTTTAATTATCTCAGCTGGTATTCAGCTTTTAAAAGTCTGCTACCTGCTGAGCGTGTTAATTTAACCACTTCATAGTATCTGAATCTGCCATCCACCCCAAACCACCTCCCCGAGAAAAGGAGCCACTGGCTGCAGAGAGCTCTAACCCGCACTTTCTCAGTACTACGGGCTTTTGTTATTTTTTGTTTGGTTGAAACAGCCTCACTATGTAGTCCAGGCTGGCCTCGAACTCACAGTGACCCTCCTGCCTCAGCCTCCCGAGTGCTGGGATTTCAGGCGTGCACCGCACACCCAGACATCATCCTGTTTAGTTATCTGTGTATAAGTGCCCACATAGTGGGGAGCTTTCTCTTTTTATTTCACACACTTAGGTAAACATTCACCACGCGTCATGCACTCTTTTGTGCACAAGTGTGAAGGGTTAACTCCCGATGAGTAATAACAGTCACCCCACGGGCTGGGTACGCTTATCATCCTCAGCTCACAGGCTGCGGGGACACAGGGGAGCGGTGACTTCCCCTCGCGTCCCCAGTGGGCAGCCGGCTCTGGCAGGTCCTGGCTGTGGTTTTACGCAGGGTTGCCCCGGCCCCTTTGGGTGGGCTAAGCGGGCCCAGGCTGGGAGTGGCGGAGACCTCAGTCTCCCTGTGTTGTCGTGGGGCTGGAACGCGACAGCAGAGCCCCTGGGAGCCCCCTTCCCCTCAGCCGGTAATGCGGAGCGAGTGTGCCAGGCCCTGGACTGTGGGGTGCGGGCTCTCCGGGCAGACTGCACGTTGGCACGCTGCTTGTGAGCACTCTTTGCACACCCAAGGACTGGCCTTTAGCATGGGCCTGGGGAGAGGAGGTGCGGAGAATGCCATCTTTCCTCCCTTGGACCCCGGGGGATTCGAGCTCGGCTCTAGCAGTTGGCCACCCGACCGCCCTGTGTACAGCCGGGCAGGAGTGGCGGGGCACCTGCACCCCAGCACCCCAGGAGGCTGAGGCAGGAGGTTCACAAGTTCAAGCCCAACCTGGGCAATTTAGAGACTTCTTAAGACCCTATCTCAAAATTTTAAAAAAGGGGTGGGGGTGGGGGTCCTAGAGATGTAGCTCAGTGCCAAAGCCCTGGATTTGATCCCCGGGACTGAAAATGAATAAACCAAGGGTGTCCATCTTGGTGTCCATCTGGGAGACACCCCAGCTCTACAACCTGCTGGCTCCAGTTGACTTCGTTGCATCAGCCTTAGTTTAACTGTACGTCAAGATGAAGTCGTAGTTGAACCCTGAGGGGTCCGCAGACAAAGCAAAGGGGTCCTCGCGTGGTGATCAGCACAGCTCGGGCGCTTGGGAAGCAGCCGATGGGTGCTGCTAGATGCTGCTCCCACGGATGGTGCCCTTGGGGATGATCGGCTGCTCTTCCTCTGCCTCTTTCCAAAAAAGTGGCTCACTTCTTTATTTCTGTGGACCATTCTGACAAATAAACACCATCATCTTGTCAGAAAATCATTTTGCACCCAGCCGATGTCCCCAAGTCTCCTAGGGACCAGTGTCCCCAAATAAAGACAAAGCTGGGTGACCAGGAGCCTCCCGGCATCCCTCCTCTTTCTGCACACGAGGAATCAGGCTCCCTGATGGACAGAAACACAGAACTGTGATCACATCATCAGAAAGCCTGCACTCCGCGCTTGCTGGGGCTGTTTGAAGTCTCAAAAGCATGTCACTAATTTAGGGACTCGGAGGGTTGGGAGCGAGCCCAAAGCCAGGGAGTGTGGCGAGCCCCAGGCACCATCTGATCTAGTCCCCATCATGTGGCCTGTCATGGCCCCAGAGTCTCTGGCTGTGTTGGGCCAGAATCTAAAACTCTCTGTCATTTGCACTATAGAAATATTCATGCCCTGGATTAAGTGCTATTTTTATCACCCTTTAACGAAAACATGTTGTATTGTGTTCTGCTGATGTTTGCCCACCCAGTTGACCAGTTTCCAGCTGAATCTGGAGGCTGGGAATCCAAGATTCAAGTCTTTTAGACTCAGGACCACGTTCCTTTCTCCCCCTTCCGGATAGACCAGGACTCGGGACTCGCCCCAGATGCTGTTACCAGGGAAGCCGCCCGCCACTGCAGCTCTTGCCCCAGCTTTGCTCTTCCTGATTAGTGAGCGCCCTGCGGCATCTGGACTTTTCTAAAACCCTCGGATCTTCTAAACACTAGTATTTTATCATACGCTCACTGTTTTTCTTCCAATCTATTTAGATTAACTCAGTTTTAATCTAGCCGTGTCTGAAATGGTATGTAATTATTATTTTCTAGCAATCATTAAAATAAAAACTCTCAACTAAAATAAGGAATGGGTGCTGTGTGTCACCAGAAAGAGTAGGAAAATAATGTTTGATGTAGAGACAAATCAAATGCCGGAATTCAACAGTGATCCTTCACTGAAATTTAATGACTGTGTTCATAATTAAAAAAAAAATTATTTTGGCTTTGGGATTAGGGGTCACGGCGCACCTGCTTTCTCTTCAGCTTCTCTGGCTCCTACCTGTGCTGGGCTCCCGACTTGGTCTTCTTTGGAGATAAGCATCCAGTTACAGAGAGTGTGGGCAGGGCCGGCCACCCGTCTATTTGGGGAGTTTCTTCCGGCCGTTAGAAAATTCTTGGAGCCAGAAAGTTCCTGATTCCTGGTGAGCACACAGTGCAGCCGTTTCTTCTCCAGAGGATTCCCCGCTTGCATTTATTCACTGATTATAAAAATCATGGTGGTTTAGTGTCATCAGGAAAGCAGAGACAGAAATGGGCTCGTGTTTCATGAGAATGAAATGTTTCTTGGTCTTAATTGATTCATGCACATTGTAATGAAAGTAGCTTTTTGTGATTTTTTTTTAAAAGTGGTGCTAAGGATTGAGGCCAGGACCTTTGTACTGAACTGTATTCCCAGCCCATTTTTCATTTTTTTATTCTGAGACAGGGTCTCAATAAATTGCTGAGTCACCCAGGCCGGGCTGGAACTTGTGATCCTCCTGCCTCAGCCTCCCGGAGTGCTGGGATTATACAGGTGTGTGCCACCAGGCCCGGCTATGTTTTGTGAATTTTCTGACCCTTTATTCAAGCCATTTCTGAAAGTGTTAGAGAATCTGCCGGTTCGTACTCATTTGTTCCACCTCCGGTGGAGAAGCAGAGGGGAAATTGGGTCTCCACGCTTCGGTGTTGATTGCTCAGTCTGTCCCCGCCCCCCTGCTTGTGTGAAGACAGGCTGACCCTGAGGTCGCAGCCTTCGAGGCAGCCCCATGGAAACACGATCGCTGTCAAAAGCCAGAAATCGGGGGTTTTATATGAAAAATCCCAGTATCTAAGTGTTGGCTCCGTTTTCTTTGTCTTTTTAATAATTTTCTGTGGGCCCAGTGGAACAAGTCCACCAGCCAGTGCCGGGCTCCAGCCGCCAGTTTCTGACTTTGGACTCAGACTTCACTTCCTTGGTCCGATTTTAGGGTCCGTCCTAACTTAGGCAGAATTTTTAAATCATGAATCCTAACGTCAGCGGCTCGTCCAGTTGTTCTGGTCCCTGACCACGCCGAGAGCCGAGCGGGACCTGTGACCTGTGGCCGGTCCTGCCGGGGGTGGTGCCGGCCCTCCGGGGTGTGAGGGAGGCCGCCCCGCCCCTCGGTGCCGCAGCCTCCCCGCGCACAGGGCGGCAGGCAGGGCCGGTGGCCAGCAGCCAGGCTGCTCGCTGGGACTTTGACAGAATGTGCCGGGCTTTCTCCGGGTCAAGGCGTTTTCGTAGAGCAGTAAGGAACAGTCCGGAAGAAAAGTCCACCACGCTGCCCACACGTGGGGGTGACCTTACACGGCGAGGGAGACCACAGAGTCCAGTATGCAGCCGGCCCGGCTGGCCGGGAACTGGCTGCGCATTTCTTCCAAAGGCTTTCAACAGAGAGACAGAGAGAGACACAGACAGAGGAAAAGAAAATCACCTTAAATTGTAAGAGATGCTTTTCAGTTCAGTTCTTAGCACTCATCTTAAGAAACACCCCCTTTCTCCTTTCCTCAATCAGTAATATATAAAAATCAACTGAGATTCAAATTAGAGAATACGTTTTTAATTAATACATGACCTTCACCTTCATAGGCAAATTGAAGTAAAAACAGCGGGGAGAGTCATTTGAGGGAGTAGTTAGTTTCATTTTTGTTTTCCTTGTTGCTTTGTGATTTAGACAGTGTCTCACTACGTACCGCAGACTGACCTCAAACTTGCAGCAGTTCTCCTGCCTCAGCCTCCTGGGTACTGGGATTATAGGCGTGCACCACCATGCCCGGCTTGGGAGTAGTTCGTTTTATTCTGTGCTTTTGTGTTCTGTGTTAAGAACTAGCAGTTGGAACTGTGAAACTCAGACGATTCCTGGTTCATTCATCTCTATTCACAGCACACCTGCCAGGTGACTGTCTTGGTCTGTGCCGCTTGTTACCACCCACACTGGGATTCCCTGCCACAGTCCTGGCGGTTCAGTGAAGGCTGAGGCAAGGTCAGCCTTCGGCTCAGCGTCCGGTGGGGTCCCCTTTCCACTGAGACGGTGTCGTCTTGCTGTGTCCCTCGTGGCGGACTGGCCAGGGAGTCCCCTCGGGTCTGTTTCATGGGGACATCAGTCCCCAGCGGAGCCGGCACACGTCCCTCCAGGGGCTGAGCTGGGTGCGCTGGCTCCTTGCCCCGTGGCCTCCGTCGCTGCTGTGGGGCAGGCGGGTGCGGCGGGGTCTCCCCCAAGCCAGCCGGACCTACCAACCTCTGCTGCCCAGCCCGGGAAGAGACACAGACATCGTCTCTTCAGCTGTCTGCATTGCTCAAACAGCGCAGGCAAAAAGCCCCTTCTCGACGCTCGCGGCACACCCTCCTGTGTGTGTTGCACCTGCCTCTCTCTGTTTGCTGCAGCTTTATGCACTTTAGTCACACAAGTGAGATCACATGTTCCTACTTCATGTGCACCCAACATGTAACATCCTTGGTGTAATGTACAGCAACATAGTCTTCAGGAATTATTATTATTATCTGTGGTACTGGGGATTGAATCCGGGACCTTCATGCTGAGCTACTGTCTACCCAGCTCAGTCCAGCCCTCTTTTCGATTTTTTACTTTGAGACAGGAACTCGCTGGGTTGCCCAGGATGGGCTTGAACTTGTGATCTCCCTGCCTCAGCCTCCTAGAGATGCATGCACCACACGCCTGGCTGGCAAATTACACCTGCACGTCCCCAGCTGGGGTGCTGTCATTTACCCGTGTCTGCGCTGAGAACTTCTTTCTCCCTCATTTTAAATTTTTTAGTAACTAATACTGCAGTGAGTCTCTCCACACACACGCTTTGCTTGTCTGCACTTCATTTGTTTAGGGTGGCGCTGGGTCTAATCCAGCCCTGCTAGGCAAGGACTTTGCCCGAAGCTGCGGCCTTGAGCCCCACTCCCCAAAGACCAGGCGGCGCACATCCCGGAGACACGAGGACACTCCTGTCCCCTGCCCGGGGCTGGCTCCTGTGCCAGCGCGCCCCTGGTGCCTAGCACAGGGACAGCGGGACTCAGTAGACCTGGTCGAACTCAGCCGTCTGCCAGCGTGGCCCTGAGCACGGGAAGTCCCTCGGGAGCCTCTGGGCGAAGGGCGTCGTTCCAGAGAGGGCGAAGCTGCAGGGAGGCCTCGGGAGTGCCACCCGCATGGAGGAAGGAAGCCGGAGGCTGGCCTCACAGGGAGAAGGCTGCAGCGCTCCAGATAGGAGACACGAGAGGGGCATCACCCGCGGAGATCCGGTGGAGGCCGAGATGCGGGGAACAGAGTCCAGAGTGCTGCGAAGACTGGATGGAGAAGGAGGTCCGAGGAGGGAGATCAGTCTGCCTTGTTCACTGCGCACACCTAGCACGAGCACCGAGTGTGTGTGTGTGTGTCGAGTAATCTGTGGCTGTTGTTGCACACGCACGTGTTTAGGGCAAAACAAAGTCACTAAACCTTGCTCCATCCTTCCAAACAGAAAGTAGAAAGCGAGCGTGTAGTTTCTTAGAAATCCCTGCCCACGATCGAAGCCAGAGCTGCCCTGCGGGGCCTTTGAGACTGGGGCTGTGTGGGCAGAGCACGGGGAGGGGAGCGGGGGGCTCGCTGTGCAGAGTCAGGAGTGTTTCTGGGAACCGAATAATGATGTCCGGCACGCAGAAGCGCGACTGCTCTCCCAGGCTGTGAAGGCGCTTGCAGTTAGTAAAATAAAAAGGACGCTTCTGTTCATTTTCGGTCGTTAGGTGTCCTGGTAACCAGCGGGCCCCCCAAGAACCGCTGCCTTAAGGGGCGGAAGTCAGCCTTTGTACATTAGGGCTGCCCTCGTGTTTCTGATCCAAGCCTTCCGTTTCACTGACCGGAGAGGGAAGCGGGCTCAGGTCGGCAAGCCGCAGCAGTCGCCCGTCGGTGGCTCGGCCTGGAGAGACCCCACCTCTTGACTCTGCCCAGAACTCTCTGGGAGCCACGTGCTGTTTGGTCTCTCGGTACCAGCTTTCTTCCACCCAGTAAATGAAGTGTTGCCTTAAGAGAAATTGTCCGTATTTGGCCAGAGAATTATTCCAGTGATTTACTTAGCTACTGATTTAATATGAGAATCGGAACTGGACTCTGCTTTAGCTCAATTCAGAACCCGTCCACAGTTCCCTGAACACTTCCCATTTGGTCGCACAAGAGTCAGTCGCCCAAGAAGGCTCGATGCAGGAAGATGTTTATTCTACAGGAGACAGTGTGCCACCTGAATGGTGCTCATGGCGAAAACCAAGACGGTTTTAGCTTCCAGCAAAGGAGCTTAAAAGCCTACTGGAATTTCGGGGGGGGCACAATAGTTCTGGGTTCAAATCTTGGCCCAATGGCTCTGAGCACCTGAACAGATGTTGGCCATGTTCAGCCACCCCGGCTTCAGTTTACCCATCTGCAGATGGGGAGCAAGGCCTTTCCTTTCCAGCATCGCTGTGAGCATTAGAAGTCATGTGCTTTTTGCCTGCAGCAATGAGCTGCTCTCATCTCACGTCTGGGGAAACCGAGGCTGGTGGGGCCCAAGGGGATGCTTGTGGGTCCAGCCTAGACTGCAGCCTGCGGGGCCTTGATTGTCCCCCAGCTCCTGGCCTCTCGAGGGTCCTGGCTCTGGGTCCCGGGTCCCTGCCAAAGATGCGTCCATCCCCGCCATGTGGATGGCTTCCCTGGCGCAGGCAGAGCCTGGTGAGGGCCACTGTGCCCGCTTGCCATCTGGGTCTGCACCTTCGGACTGCGTCGGTCACTCATCCCTGCCACACGGTGGGCAGGCACAGCCGGGCCCTGGCCCGCAATGGCTCATTTGCGTAGTGGCACAACAGGAAGCCGGTCCTGTGTACCCGCCCAGGCCACCGAGTACAGGCGGCGGCAGGTGCCAGGTCTCCGAGGCTGGGCGGTGCCCTCGGCCTTCACACTGGTGTTGGGCGGGGTGCCTTTCACTGCCGTCACCTCCCCCAAGCTGGAGGGCGGCCAGGAAGGAGGGTGGCAGGGGCCAGTGTTTCCTGGGAGGCAACTTTACGCATCACCTCTGGAGCCGGGAGCAGGCTCTTTCTGCCCTCCAGACGGTCTCTCCCCACGCTGCCCAGGCCGGTCTCCTCCAGCTCCTGGCTCAAGCGATCCTGTTGTAGGTAGCTGAGTTAGGTAGAGCTTGATACACAGGTAGAAGGGGACCAGGCCAGGAGGGCGTCTTCAGCCCTGTCCCTAACAACTCCCCTTGCCCGCGTTCACTGCAAGGGTGGTCCGCGAGGCACTTCACTGGGGAGAAGCTGCTAGGAAAGCTTTTCCGCATCCTGAGAACTTGGGGGTGCCGCAAGCACAGGCCGCTCGCAGGTCACAGATGCATCTCACTGTAGGAAGAGCCGCGGGAAAGCGGCTGCCTGTCTGGGTCTGCGGGTGGCGTGCTTCTTCCCTGCAGACCTGCTAACTGGAATCCGCTTTGGCAGACGGCGCCTACCGTAAGCGGGCAGCAAGCCGTGTGCGCTGGGTGTGTGGGCTCTGGACCTGGGGCGCCCGGTTCCCGGCCCTTGCCTGCTGCTCCCCAGGGAAACAATGAAGCCTCCTCCCCGTCTGCAGCGGGGAAAACAGTCCAGCACACACACAGGACTGCAGGAGCAGAGCCGTCTGTGCATCTGAAGGACCCAGAGCACCTCAGTGCACGTAGAAGAGTCCTCCTTGTTCTGAACGCGCGGAGGAAGGCGGTCTGTGCCGCTGCCGTGGGCCCTGGCTACACCCAGGTGATGTTCCTTGGACCCTGAGGAACCGTGCTGGAGCGGTCCCATCCCCAGCCCCTTCCCCGTGCCCCTCGCCGCCCCTCCCTCCCACCTGGTGGCTCCAGATAGCAGCCCAGACCGGCTGAGATCTAGGCTGGCCCATACTCCTGGGGACAGGGTGCTATCAAGCTCGGCCACACGTGGGGATGGCCCCGAAGAGTCTGCAGAGAGCAGCTGGTGGGAAAGGAGCCCTAGTCCCTGGCCCTCAAACACCACTGCCCCTGCGTTTGCAGGTGGGTGGACTGTGCACCCCCCACCCAGTCAGCTGAGACGGTCCCAGGTGGAGGGCCCAAGGGGGAGGGGCACGGGGAACCGCCTGGGCTGCTAGCTGCAAAGTCCTGCTGCAGGCCCACCTCGTGCTCTGGGGCTTTCTCTCCCCTCACTGAGCGTCTGAGCTGGGAATGCATCTGTTTTTAGCACACACACAAGGTATTTGTTACCTTCCCTTTTTGCTTTTTCTATACGTTTTCATGTCTCAGAGTGGGAAATTAAAATCAGAGAAATACACCAGTCCTTTGCCCGGGGAAGCCTGGTTGCATGTGACATGTTTATTGCTGATGAAAAGTGTGATTTCCAAACTGGCTGTGGTGGCACACGCCAGTAATCCTGGCAGTAGGAGGCTGAGGCAGGAGGATCGCCACAAGTTCAAGGCCAGTCCCAAGAACATAACAAGACCCTGTCTCAAAAATAAAAAATTTTTAAAACTGCAATTTGCAGAACTCTGTGCAAATATGATCCTATTTGGTTCAAAATCCATAACCGTGTGGACGGTGTCTGTTTCTGAAGGTTAGTAACATAAAAAACACTATGAACAACAGTTACCCCATAGGGGTGAAATCAGAAAGAGAGAATTTTACTTTTCTATTCTGTTCACATGGTATGTAATTTGAATTTAAAAAAAGAAGAAGATGCACACACTTTGAGCTGACTCCAAAAAAAGGGATGTAGTGTGGCTGCTGGCGGTTGCCGCTACCACCGAGCTGGAGGCGCGTGGTGTTGGCACTGGGCAGCTGGGTGGGGTGCAGGGTTTTGCCTTTTCTTTGCCCTGCCCAACCTCCCAGGCCCCCTGCCTTGGCCAGAGCACACCGGCTGCTCCCGTCCTCCGCTGATTCCCACACACTGCCCGCACCTGGGCTCGGGATCACCCAGGCTTGACCGCCCGAGTGGAGGGCCGCCCGGGCTCCCTGGAGGGAGAGCGTCTCACCTTAGGCCTGAGCGCCTGAGAGCAGAAGCCTTGTTCCTGCCCCTCGGAGGGCCTTGGGACCATCATCGGAGATCTTCCCCGCCCGAGGTTCTCTCCTGAGTCAGCTGAGCTGAGAAATTTAATTACGGGCAGATTGCGGTAGGATCCAAGGAGGGAAAAGCCTCAGAGTCAGAGGTGGTGTGGACCAAGGAGAAACAGCACAGCGAACACTCATTAGCTGCCACCCAGCGCCCCGGCAGACCTTGTCCCCGTGGAGGGACCAGAGCGCAGAGCCGCGACCCTCACAGCACACAGGCTGCGTGGCTCTGTCAGATGTGAACACCAGAGGCGACATTATCAAACAAAGGGCGTGAAGTACCATGGAGGCACACTCACGGGTAAAGGGAGGCTGTGTGTGAAAACGAGGTGCGTTTGCACGGCCGCTGCGAGTGGACTCGGGGATAGATCCCCCAGCCCCCAGGGGTCTCGAGCACCCCAGATCTGCTGGTCTGGAAGTGCTGACCAACGGGGAAAGAGGCGCATGCGTGTATTCGTGCAGTCTGCTAAAATCACTCTCTCTCTCTGTGTAACACAAACACGTGGCATTTATTGTGACGTACATTGTGCATTCTGAGCCTGCACTGCGGAGAAGATCTCGGGGTGGACTTCCGGTAGACCCTACTTCAGCTGCCTGAAAATCCCCTTCGTGCCGTTGCTGGGGTAGCTGTTGGATTTGCTCGAGTGAATGATCCATCGCTCAGGGCCTCCGGTTTGTGCCCGAGCCGGGCTCTCTGCTCAGGTCACATCCTGCGGGTGCTCCTTCTGGTTCCTACTTGCTATTTAATCAGACGTAGAGCTAAATAATAGGTTCTGCGACGTCACTTTTTTGGTGTGCAGTGCGCTGGGGAAGTATTCTCTGAAGGGCCCCTCGGGCTGTGACGTTATCCCGATTCGCGTCGGAATTTCCAGCTTTTGTAGACTGGAGCTGGGCCTCATCGTGCGCCTCAGGATCGTGTCAGCCACTGTGTGGACTCTGTGCTGGTTCCTGAATTCCTGCTCTGTCCCCAGCCCCAGGACACTCTGTCCCTTTGAGGCCTGAATTGTGAGGAAGGGCAGGGCTGCCACTTCCTGTGAAGCTCTGTATCCCGATGTCCCCCAAATCCTGAGGCCAAAGATGGGGCTTTTCAAAGGTGACCAGACTGTGGGGCCTTATAGCTGACTTGCTGTTAAAAAGCGGGTTCTGGTGGGAAAGAGCATCACTGGGGTGGCCTGGAGGGGCTCATTGCCCCTCAACCCCTTCCTTCTCTCTGCTTCCTGTTCTCCATGCAGTGAGCAGCTGCCCTCCGCCAGGCCCCTCTGCCACGCAGCCCGGCCTTGGAGCAGCCAGTTGTGGCCTGAAACCTCTTCAAACCGTGAGCCCAAGTAAACCTCTTTTTCATTGTGGGTGTCGGGTACTGTGTCCCAGCAGCAAAAAAGAGGCCGAGATCCCAGGTGCCTGCCTGCTGGGCATCCCATCCTGTGTGAAATTCTTGGATCAGGGATGTCGCTCAGCCAGCAGGCTGTCTGGAGTAACCTGCCACACATCTGCACTGTGTCTTGGCTCCGGTTGTTTCAAATCCTGCTTGGTGATGATTTATTTGTCGGTCCCTGCAGTCTTCCCAGAAAGTTCCTCCCCTCATCTAAAGAAAGATATTAATGCTATTGAATTAACTTATGTTTCTGAGAAATTTTACATCAGTCTTTTAGATGAACTGGACATGTGCCGAAATGTCTGAAACATGGTGGGTGACAGCCCAGGTGTCCCTTTTGGGTCCCACGTAATTTAAACTGCACTGGTGTTGCCAGTGAGGTTGGGACTTCCAGGACTTGCTTTCGTGTCCCCCTTCCATGTGTTCCCTTAATAGTTTCTCTCTTTCTCTCTTTCTTTCTTTCTTTCTTTTTTTTGAGACAGTGCCTTGTGCCTTGAACTCACTGCGTAGTCCCGGCTGGCCTTGAACCCGTGGTGATCCTCCTGCCTCAGCCTCCCAAGTTCTAGGATTATAAGCATGTACCACCAAGCCTAGCTACCCTCAGTATTTTCAAAATAGAAATTGTTAATGAGCAAGTTTGCTTTTAACAGGAGGATTCCAGTCAATTTAAGCAGGAAATGAGTTAGAAACTCCGCATTAATCCCAGCGCTTAGGAGGCTGAGGCAGGAAAATTGCTGCAAGTTCAAGGCCAACCTGGACTACATAATGAGACCCTGTGTCAAAGTTATCAAAAAAAGAAAGAAACAGAAAGGGAAATCGCCTTCACTGTAGGAGAATCAGAATCGCCTGGGGCCACCAGGTTTCTGACTCCCTGGCTTGGGTCTGAGGTTTGCATTTCTGAGAGGTCCCATGTGGTGCTGGAGCCCACAATCCCATTGCCCCTCGGCATGGTGGAGTGTGCCCTGGGCACCTTGCTGCTTCTCAGTGTTGCGCCCTGCTTGTCCCTCCTAGTGCAAGCTTTTGTCCTCTGCTGCTCCACTCACCCCCCCACCCCGGGAAGCTTCTAGGGTGCAGGAGGGTGCAGGGGGAGTGCGGTTAGGGGCCCCAACTCCACTTCTGCCGGGCCCTTCCTCATCAGCTGAGAGCTCTCAGAGCTCCCGCATGCCCCTTTGGAAAATGACTTCGCACCAGCCCTGCCTTAGGCTCTGCGGAGTGGACATGAGGGTTCAGAGCAGTGCACAGAGCGCGCTGCATTTCTGAGGTCACCTCCGTCACACTCAGGCGCTCCGCTAGTGGGGCGACCTCGCGGGGAAATATGGTCACTGCGATTGCCTGGGAAGCTCGGGGTCCGAGCAGAGCGAGTTTTCATGTCCACTCCGGACTATTTAACATGCTTAGGTTCCTCGCTTAACATTCAAAAGCGTGTTAATGAGGAAAAAAAAAAAAAGGAAAGCTAGTTAGTGAAACAATAGTAACTCCTCTTTCCAGGCATGTGAAGGGTTAATAAAATAACTTCTGTAAGGCCCGTAACCCAGTGGAGGGCACAGGAGAGGCACCCCTGAGCGGCCCCTTTGTTGTCAGTGTCCCTCCATTCGCTCACCCGCTCCCGGGTGCAAGCTCGGTTCTCAGTGTTGACTGTAAACACGGCCCAGCGACCCAGCCCCAGCCCCAGCCCCAGCGTAGCGTGCTGGGCCTCCCTCTGCGGCTGGCCGTCGGCACCTGGGAGCCTGCTCGGGGCCCTCGGAGCCTGGCGACACACGTGGCCGCCCCGTACTGGAGGTGGAAGGTCACAGGTCAGGAACCCCAGGGACTCGGCCCCGCGTCCAGTGCTGTGCCCGGAACCAAGCAGGCGGGTCTCTGTCGCACCGTGTCCTGCAGAAGACCTTGGGGAGGGCAGCAAGGTGCCTTGGTCCTGAGGTAGCACTTCCGGCACGCCGACCCCGGCGGCCCCTGGCCTCACCAGCAGCCCCGGGGACAGCCCAATAGCTGCCGTGTGGGCTGCGACACCACCTGTCTTCATCTAGCTGGGACACATACAGAAGCCTCATTCTCTGCACTGCTCAAGGTGAAAGAGAAGCAGGGATGGGTCAGGGTGGCTTTGAAGTCAGAGAAATTTGGATTAAGAGCCTGTTTCTAGCCAGGCTTGGTTGCATACACCTGTAATTCCAGCACTTGGGAGGCTGAGGCAGGAGGATCGCCGCAAGTTCAAAGCCAGCCTGGACTACACAGTGAGACCCTGTCTCAAAAAACAAAACAAAACAAAACCTGTTTCTACCACTTAATAGCCGGCTGATCTTGGCCCAACTATGTAGTCTTCCTGCACTTTGTTCTCGCTACATGTGATAAATCCAACCTCTTAGGGTTGCAGAGCGGAATAAATGGGCTAATCGCTTCGCTGAGTACTCGATGTAGCAGCTGGCACATAGCGTTAAGTGAAGAAATATAATTTCTATAATGCTGGGCTAACAGCTTAGTAGGAAGACAATATTTACAATTAGTTAACAACAACGGGCATTCAGTAGCAAACGAGCCCTGAAATAAATGGTGTTACAACCCTTTTTGAGAGTTTAATAATAATTATTCCTTCCAGGAACAAAACAAACCAAAAACATAGAGGCCCACGCCCAACTTTGCATAGTTTTAGGGAATTGGCACACAGCTCCCCGCCTGCCCGTTCTGCCGTGGAGCCCAGACTCCAGAGAGCAGGAGTCTGTGACGGGAGCGGGTCACCATGCACGAGCGTCATCAGGCCCAGAGCCGCCATCTGACCCTAGCTGTGTCCTCCTTGGTGCCTCAGTTTCTGCCTTTGCAAGATGGGGATGAAGGCCGAGCCTGTCTCGCAGGGTCCCATGAGGATGCGGGATAATGCGCTGCTGTTTGGCCCGCAGCCTGGTATCTGGCGTTTAACCTCTGTGTGCAGATGAGCTGCTTTTCTGATTAGGATCTTTATTATGGAGGCACCAGTGTTAAGATGAGGAGGCAGAGCCGAGTCCTTTGGACTCTTCTCGGGGAATCCTGGGAAATCCCTGGGACTCGCCGAGCCAGTTTTTCCGAGGAACAAGCAGAAAGTGGAACTGGCCGAGAGCAGTCAGTGTAGGCTGTGAGCTGCTGGGCTCTTGGACTCGGCCGCTGCACACTGAGATGCAGCGCAGGACTCTGGGTTCAGAGGCTCCGTGCCAAGAACGCAGGCCCGCTCAGTAACTTGTTCAAGGGTTGTGGGTCAGTTTGGTTCCTGTGGAGCTAAATAAAGTGTATTACAGTTAATTTCACTTATTTCCTCTTTTTCCTTTTGTGTGGTCACTAGAAGTCTTAATCAGACGTGCGGCTCACATTTGTAGCCAGCAGCACCAAGTCTAGGAAGTAGGAAGAACTGAGGCAAGAGAAGGTCTCGGCCACCAGGACAGGGAAGGGATGTCACACAAGGCGGGGGACAGACCGTGGCACTTTACTGGAGTCTTAGTTGATTTCCTCGCTACTGGACACAATACCCGACGCCTGTGATTGGGGGAAGAGAGGTTCATGTTGGCTGGAGTCTTGTGGAGGTCTCAGTTGTGGTCAGCCGGCTCCAAGGCGGGCGGCGTGGCCAAGGGGCCTGGCTCAGGAGAGGGGCTCGCTGCATGGCGGACAGGAAGCAGAGAGGGAAGGGGGAGCCGGGAGGGAGATGGCGCCTTCCAGGCCACACTCCCGGTGACACTTCTTCCAGCCAGGTCCGCCTCCTGACGCCAAGCCAGCGGTGGCACCCCATCATCCATCACCTCCCCAAAGCCCTTCCTGTGAGCGCACCAGGCTCTTGGAGGCCGAGGTACCAACCACCTGGGTTTGCAGGAGACTTGGCTTTGGGCACCGGAATAGAGGTCAGAGGTCAAGGCTGAATATGAAGTGCCTGGGTCAGAGCTAAAGTCCTGGGCGCAGCGTGTGTGCCGCAGGTGCCGGGTGACTGCTGTGTGTCCTCTCGGGTCATCCTGAATGCGGACCTTTGAGGCAGACCCTGACTTCCCTTCCTGTTTCACAGATGAGGAAGTGAGGCTCAGAGATGGACAGCCCCCTCAGGGTCCTTGGGTGTGGCACCAGGATCTGAACTCAGCTGCCGTGGACGCCCTTGCTGGCTCTGCCCCTGGAGCGCTGAGCCCCTGGTCTGAGAAGGACTGAGCGCTGTGGGCACCCTGACATTTCCAGGGAGCTGGCTGTTAAGAAAACTCTAATTCAGACCTGTAGCAGAGAAGTCTATTAAATGCTAAGAGTCATTAAAAGCCGAAGGAGGCCTAGTCCTGGAGGTAAAGGACATTAAAAGGAGTCACAGTTCTTCAGGGCCTGTTCAGAGCTTAACAAAGTGAAGCCCAGATGACGTCTTCTCCGTTGACCTATTTTAGGATCACAGGTCTAGAGGCGGAGACCCTGGTCGCCGTCATTGGCGCCATCTGCCTCCTCCAGAGCCAGCCAGGAAGCGGGCAGGGCAGCTTCTTGGGCCCTGCCCCAGACCAGGACCCGCTGGTCCCGGGGCACACTACCAGCCTCTCCGGCACGGAGGATGCTGGGACCATCCTGGTCTTGGGCCATAGCGGCCTGGAATTGGGGCGTTTTGTTCTCTTTGGCTTCAGTCATCTTGCAGGGCCCCTGAGACACCCCCTTCCTGGGACATCGCCACGGGGAGCCCCTGCCTGAGTGACAGCCCCTGGCACTGGCCCCTGCTCGCCCGTCGCCTTCCTGTGTTCTGGTCACCCAGGCAGACCAGCGTGACCTTAGGCACGGGCAGTTCAGCCCCTCTGGCCCTCATCTGTGAAACACAGGCGATCAGAGGGCGTAGCCCCGGAAATGTTAGAATTAAACGCCATGGTGCCAGAAATTCATTTACTGCCAGGCCAGTCCTCTGCCCTGGCACTGGGACTCTGCAGGAGCCGGGGGACAGGCCCTCAGCCAGCTCAGCACCCGCAGCTTGGCTTGGGAGAAGGAGAAACAGGGCTGCCCGCTCTGCTCCTCGCTCCTTCGCAGCACTGGGGGTGCTCAGCAGGGGCGCCTGCAGGTAACAGGGTCGGGGGCAACATAGTTACAGTTTACAGAACAGCAGACAGCTGTGCAGCCAGTCGTGGTCCAGGTGCGACTTGCAGAAAGTGTTCTGGAGTCTCGATGGGACGTTGGGCACTCGCCTCATCGCTGGCAGGCTGGAACATCCCTGGAACCGTCCCCCGGGTCCAGAGGGCAGTGGGGGTCGGGAGCTGCCCCCACCCCCACCATCAGCAAACCCACCCACTGCTGTCAGCCGGAAGAAGCCCTGACCGGAAGTGCCTCACTACCGCCACCACAGGTCCTGCCAGCACACTGAGGAGGTGCTTTTTGTTTTGTTGGTGGCACTTGGGATTGAGCCCAAGTCTTGGCACTCAGCTGTGTCCAGGCCCTTTCTTGTTTTTTGAGACAGGATCTCACTAAGTCCCAGAGTTGCTGCAGGCTGGGTTTAAACTTGCAATCCTCCTGCCTCAGCCTCCCAGAGTGCTGGAATTACAAGCATGCTCCACCCTGCCTGGCCTCACGTGTGTGTGTGTGTGTGTGTGTGTGTGTGTGTATGTGTGTGCGTGCACGTGCGTGGTGCCAGGGATCAAACCCAGAGCCTGAGCCTCTCCCACCTAGCCACACCCCAGCCCCACACTTGTGACATTCCTCCACGATAGGAAAGTAGGAAAACTGAAGCTTCATGGTTTGCAGGTCTTGCCCAGGGCCTTGCCGCTGAGAAGTGGCAGGAACAGGGCTGAGCCAGATGCCCTGGCTCGGCCTTGCATGCATCCCTGGAACTTGGTATCCAGGGCATGGAGCCAGGGCAGTGTCCCCGGGTCACACAGACAGCAGCCGGCCAGGTCACCCGCAGGCGTTAAAAGGCGGCTGCCCTGTAGGATTTAGGGATGATTTCCAGAAACCTTCCTGTGAAGCCCGGCAGCTTAAACTTCAAACTCACGCACCCTGTGGAGTTAACTGTGTGTGGCCAGCCCAACGGCCCGCAGTCCTGCTTTACTAAGCATGGAAAATGCCTCTCTGGAGCGGGTTATGCGCGCCCACAACCCCACCAGGCAGGTCAGAGAGCTGTCGCTGGGCTTCTGCAGCCGCCGAAATCTTTGTGTCCTTTCCCAGCGAGCCCGGAAGCCTGGCCCAGCATGGAGCAGCATGCGACAGGCACACAGGTGCATTGTGCCCTGTCTGTCCCCAGCAACTTGGGGCGGGGGGTCGTCCTGTCCCTTGGTCCAGAAGTGGGGCAGAGCTGGAATCAGATCCTGGAAGTTGGAGGCAGAATCAGAGCGGAAGTAAAGGCCTGTAGCTTGCTTTATTGTTATTTTTTCTTACCCTCTCTTTTATTACAGCCGTAGGGCATTTGCTCAGGAGCTTCGGCTGCTTGCACGGGACTGAGGCACCAGCCAGGCCCCAGAGCACCCTGATGCCTTCTTTCCAGAGTGCTGGGGGCTGCACTGCCCATCCCCCCTCCCTCCCTCAGCTTTCCAGGCCCCCTGGACACAGGTGAAATGCCTCTATTTCCCCATGGGAACAGCTTGTGCCTGGGAGATGCTAGGAATTTAAGGGTTCAGATGAACCCCAGCTTGAAAACCAATGCAGATGATTTGCCTGGCTGGATTATTCTGTCCAGGCAACTCTGTCCCCCAGTGTAATGCTGAAAGTAGGCTGCAGACGGGATGGCCACAGTGGGCCCAAGTGGCAGTGTGCAGGGCACACAGGGGCCTGGACCCTTTGGGCAGAATAAGCCCTAGAGGCTCAAGGCCACCGTGCACTGACTTCCGGCCTCGCCCTCGGGGACCCGAAGGGCGGACAGGAGCCCTCTGCCCCGGAAGAGGATGCGACCGGCCAGCCCAGCACCAGATGTGAGGGCCAAAGTCCCCCGATGAACAGCCCCGCTCTGGGACACTCCATGTGCCCTGCGTGTGCACGAATGGAGTCAGCTGGAGTCGCACCTTTCCCCGGAGCAGGCGGAAGGGCAGCTCCCGGAAAAGAAAGACTCCTAAGGCGGTTCCAGGCACACGCACCGGGTCACTGTGGGGCCAGCTTTTCTGACCTCGGTTGCTTCCTCTATAAAACCAGGACAGGAGAGTCACAGCCTATTCAGGATTATGGGAGGCTCCTTGGAGTGCTGTTCTGGGAAGCGACGTGTGCCTGCTCAGGTGGCGCTTGCCCTGGAAGCTGCACTTGGGGCGTGGTGCCGACAGCCAGGCGTCCCAGCCGAGGAGAGAAACTGAGGCACGCCCTCTGGAGGCGCGGAGAGGTCTGGAGGGGGTTCTTGTTCTGCTACAGCCGGCTCTTCCGTGCAGAAAGGGTGTCCGCCTCTCAGTGTGGGCAGCAGGACCTCTGCCTAAACGTGGGGCGTTCAGCCCCTCGAGGAGGCTCAACTTGAAACAGTTTCATTCTGATTTCTGCGTAAGAGGCCCGGGGGTGCCCACAAATACTCCACATCATTAACTTCCCCAAGCCGCTGCAGGACCACCTTCAGCAGACATCCGTTTGTGTTTAGGAAGTGGGCAGAGCTCCCAGATCGCCATCTGCACGGCCTTAGCGTGCTTTCCGGGCACGGTGGTCCCTCTTCCACCGAGGCAAGGAGCTCTCGGAAGAGGAACTGCATTTGAGCGGGGAGCCCCGGCAGGTGCCGAGCCGGGCTCGCAATGATGCCGGGGAGGAAGGTGTCATCTTGCTTGTCTGAGGACTCTGTGATGGCAGGAACTGTGTCCCCTTCCCATTGATTCTCAGCACTGCACCCGGGGCCAGGGGCACACAAGGAAAAGTAGGTTGCATAGGACAGAGCAGGCGCCAAGTCTGAGCCATTCGAGGATCGCTTGAGCTCAGGAGTCCAGGGGCAGCTTGGGCAACACAGCAAGACTTTGTCTCTTAAAAAAAAGAAAAAAATGTTGCCTGGAATTCATAGAGCCGGGACCCGCAGGAAGCAGTGGAAGGAGCAGGAGCCGTGTGAGTGACCAGGACGAGGTTACAGGTCCCCCCTCGTCAGCCGTCAGAACAGGGGAGGCTGCCGAGTTGTGGCTTACTAGCTGCTCAGCTCCTTTGGTTCCCTCTGAGTGGCGAGCTCACTGTCTGAGCTCCCAACTGGAGCAGTCAGGAAGGAAGAAAGCCCTCTTTGTGCACAAGATGCCAGTTTTCTCACCACTTTGAAAGAGGCCTCCCCGGGCTTCTGACAAACAGCCTGCTGTGGGCTGTGTACTGACAGCCTCAAGGCGGGGAGCGGAGAGTGACCAAGTGCCCGTGTGTGTGACAGTCCGCAGCCACAGGACGCCCAGGCGTCGGAAACTTCTCACCCTGGAGGTTGGGAAGATGGGGATGCTTGCGGTGTTCACAGGCGGGCACACAAAGGACACAGGTAGCGAATCCCCGGGCGGCGCCTGGAAAGCCCTGCCACACGGGAAGAAAGGCTCCAAGGGCCTGCGTGCGGCCACACTGGAGGGGAGTCCGGTTATCCCGTCACCCGGGGGTTGTGCGTGGCCTTGCTGACATTTCAACAGCACTGGCCCAGGCACCCAGAAACAGCCGCACCCGCGGGAGGGCGCCCAGGCCTCTGGTTGGGCGGGACCGCGTGCCTGAGGTGGCCCGGAGGGTGTTGAGACGGGTCACCCGAGGCCAGAGAAAGCCGGGCTCCCTGCCCCGCCACAGCCTCCTCCCAGCCTGCTACTCTGTGGGGCTTCCGTGTGGCCGAGGACTCGCACCCGCCGCCCCCCACCCGGCCACAGCCCTCGGGGTTCACTGGCCACTCGGGGTGGAGGGGAGACAGGTCAAAAAGGAGTTTTAATTCTTGGTCCTGTGCATGATCCCGGCACACAATAACAGCAAATGCAGGGCACAGTGTGCCTTGTTCTGTGCTGAAAAAACCACTTTGGGGTTGGTGATACTACTTTTCTATTATTCTGTCTCTTTCTCTCTCTGTCTCTCTCGTGAGACAGAGTCTCACCATGTAGTTCAGGCTGGCCTGGAAATTGCAGCGATCCTCCTGCCTCAGCCTCCCGAGTGCTGGGATGATAAGGACGTACTACCAGGCCATTTTTACCTATTACAAATGAGAAAACTTGGGCTCATAGAAGTGAAGAACCTGTCCCCCGAAGTGGGGCCTGTTTCAAAGCTGTGCTCGCAGTGGTTTGATCTGTGGGTACGCCCCAAGGAGAGGATGCGAGTCCCACCCAGATCCTTGAACTTGGCCCTTGGGGACATTATAAGCCCAGTGGTATGCTGTGTGGCACACTGGGAAGCCCACACGGTGCCAGCTGGTTCTGCAGCTCTTCTGGTCCAACCCTGGATGCAGCTGTGGGCGTTGAGTCAGCTCCGCTTCGCTGCCGGCGGGCGCCACTGTGGCCTGAGAGTGCGGATCCCTGGCCGCGCGGGCGGGCACCCTCTGTCCACCTGCTCCCGTGAGTCACGCCGCTGCCACTCTGCTGCAGGCCTGCCAGCTCTGTGTCTTCCTCCAGCCACACGTACCCGGGGGACTTAACTGTCCCGGACCCTGAGCAGCGCTGGTCACAGTCCTGCGTCCCCTGGAAGTGGACTGTCAGACCCGTAGCCGGGCCGAAGCTCCCAGGCCGGGCTGTTTCTGTTGCTTTACATCTGGTGGGGAGGGGCAGCTAGACTCCAGGGCTCAGGGCAGAGGGCAGAGGCAAGCCTGGGGTCTACAAGGGTGGCGCGATTAGCAACACAGGGCCACCAGGGTGAGCCTGGGAGAGGTCACCAGAGGGTGAGAAAGCATCGCAAAGGACTTCAGACTTTCACCTGCCGAAAGGCGTCTCCTTGGACATTTCCTGCGGGCCTGTCACTGGCTTGGCTTTTTGAGGCAAGGTCTTGCTGTGTAGTCCAGTCCGCTCTCAAACTCACTGTGTAGCCCAGGCTGGCCTCGTACTGCTGGTGATCCTCCTGCCTCAGCCTCCTGAGTGCTGGGAGGACAGGTTAGGTTTTTAGGAGCAGCTCCTTGGAGAGAGCTTCTTCCGGAATGACTGCGTTCTCTGCGGGTGTTTAAATAACTTAAAGACGACTGCTATTCGCCTTTAAGAAGAAAAATTCTCTTTAAGTTTCAGGAGGAAGAACCCTTAAAGATGTCCAGCAAAACAGCCAGCAGCAACAGTGTTGCCCAGGCGCGGAGGACCGTGCAGCAGCTGCGGCTGGAAGCCTCCATCGAGAGAATGAAGGTGAGACGCCGTGGCCGGGTCTCCAGCTTGCTGGTCGCAGCCCTCTGCCCCTCCAGGCGGGCTGCATAGCTGGGGGCTCTCTCTTCTGATGGAGTCCGGCCACGTGTCGGATGCGGGTGAGCCAGCGAGCTGATGAGGAGCACTCGGTGCCAGCCTAGCTGACCAGCTCGCGTGGCCTTTCTCGCCAGTCGCCGTTCTCCCTGGCCGGAGGGGCAGCCCGGGCCCTGCTCTGGGCGCCGCGGTCCCAGGCAGCCTCCGCCCGGCGCCCCACCTCTCGGGAGGTGACTAAAGCCTCGTCCTTGTCGTCCCGCAGGTGTCAAAGGCGTCCGCGGACCTCATGTCCTACTGTGAGGAGCATGCCCGGAACGACCCCTTGCTGATCGGCATCCCGACCTCAGAAAACCCTTTCAAGGATAAGAAGACCTGCACCCTCCTGTAGCGGGGCGAGACCCGCCCCCCTCCCCCGCTGAGCGGGTTCTGGGCGGCTCCTGGGGAGACCTGCCCTCGGCTCCTTCCTAACCACTGCTGGTAACCACGATGCTCTTCGCTTGGAAGGACGGACTCTGCAGTCTAGATGTTCCAAGCTGCCCTTTCTGTAAAACGCCCTTCACTGATTTCCTACCGAATAGTGATCTTATCTTCCACTTGGGAACTGTGGTATTGGATTGGGTTCCTGTTTAAGGAAGGTTGGTCTGGGCCTCTTAAAAACATAATTCTAGACTCTCAATTACACTTGATTCAGGGATGCCGAGACCTAAATTGTCCAAGCACCTGTCCAATTAAAATGCCAAGAACGACTTCGATCTTAAACCTTCGTATCATATGATGTTCTTAGGACGGGTTTGCTAACCTGTTTGGCACACAAGGGGAAGACTGTGGGATGTATATGTATATCTTTGTGTGTACACTTACCGGAATTTATTTCCTCTAAAACTCTCTATGTAACATCGGTTCCCCAGTACCAGAAGTTATACCTTTATCTTGAGCTGTATGTAGGAAGAATGGAAATTTTTTTCTAGGCAGGCATGGTGGCACACGCCTCCAGGAGGCTGAGGCAGGAGGACCACTGTGAGTTTGAGGCCAGCCTGCTGCACAGCGAGATCCTGTCTCAAAAAAATTATTTTCCCAGAGTCATTGTGCATAAAGTAAAGCAAGAACACCTTGAAGATTAGAGCCCTTATGGTCACGTAGTTCAGTCTCTCTCCTCTTGGAATCTTGCCGCACTTTAATCTGTCATCAGCTGTGCCGGTTAAAGGCGCCCCACAGAAGGCCATTTGACGGGGTACTAATTCTCAAGAAGCCTCACAGTTTAGGGGCTCCTGGGTTTAGGAGAGGGGAGAAGACCCGGGAGAACAGCACGAAGCCGCACCCTCAGAATGGGGCGCAGCCCTGTGCAGCTTCACCCCGTGGTGGGAGCCAGACGGGACCCCGCACCCAGGCGAGGGGGAGCAGAAGAAAAATGCAAAGCCCAGCGCTGTCCTGGGCCACTCCTCACTGTCCCGCCTTGCCTGTGTCTCTCCTCTGCGGCTGGGGCACCTGTTTTCAGAGGCGACGGTCCCCTCCCCCCACCGGGGGTGGGACACCATGGCAAAGAGGGCACCTAAGCCCCTCGAGGGGTCTGGTTTGGTGCCCGCCAGCGGGGTCCAGCCGTGTGTGTGCTCCTGGGACCCTGGCCCCACAGGTGGGTGCCGAGCGCCTCGGTTTCCTCATGAGGGCCTCACGAAGATGGCCGTCGTGTCCCCGGTGTCCAGCGAGACCCCACAGGAGTGCATCTTGCAGGGCCTGTTGTCAGAGGACAGCAGGGTCCTTTTGAAATGCTCACTCGGGAGCCCACACCATGTACCAGACCTGTAATACTTTAACCACCCTTTGGTCACTAAAACAAACCACTGGGATTAAAAACTTACTCTCCAAAAGAGTTCTCCCCCAAGAAGGAATGATTTACACCAGTTTCCCGAGTCCGCCCCTCTGTCCCGAGAAGTGGGTCCGTCAAAATTCCCGGCTGCACTTTGCGTGCCGGGCTCACGACAGGGCCCGAACCACAGGACGGTTTCTAGATGGCCTGACCTGCCGTGTCTGCGAGCTGGCCCCGTGCGAGTCGCAGCACGGCCCTCGGCCTGTGTCGCCTGTCGCTCGGGTCTGCGACGCGCCAGCTCCTGGGAAATTCTGGGAGAAAAAAGGTGTTTACCTTTCAGAGGGTGAACTTGGAAATGGGCACCGAAAAGCCAGCTTCCCAGTCAACACTTCGCTCCATGAAACATTTTTTTAAGTGCATTTTTCTACTGCTACTCTCAGAACACCCATCTTGTTTCTACTCTTATTTGTCACGTTTCTTGAAATATTCGTAATATAGCTTCTTACAGACTATTTCCAGGAAGCTGCTCTTATTGCTGGGCCTGTTCTCAAAGCAGGCGGACTCTGCTGAGATCCTCACACATTGAGCAAACCTGTTCCTCTCTGTGCTTGTTAATATGCCTGCAGGGGAAGAAAGGGACTCGAGGCGCCAGGAAGTGTCATTTCGTTCGCGTTGGTCACGTAGAATAAAGGCCACGCGTGTGTCACGTAGCTTCCCGAGCAGGTTGGAGCACGTGTTCGTGAAAATACGAAATCCAACGCCCCGATGCTGGACCCGAGGGGGAAAAATTGTAGCCAGATGTTGACTGACTTAGAAGTAGATGTCCATATGAGAAAATAAAACGTCTGTGCGCTTGGGGAGGACACGCAGGCGTCGCTCCTGTTTATCTGGCTGCATTCTCCGTAGGAAGCCACGTGTAACGGTCAGCAGCGGTGGCCTCGGGCTAAAGATGGGCCGGCCGGTGCCGTTTCTTCCCTGCAGCCGCTAGAGTGACCGGCCGTTTCTTCCCTGCAGCCGCTAGAGTGACGCGGGTCTCCACTGGCAGCCTCCACAAAACGACTTCACTGCATCCAGTAGATTAGTTCTTTAATGCCACGTCTGTCCACCGTCACCTCGATTTCTTTCGTTCTTTGTATCTTCATCGGTTCGCCCTCAATCGGTCTGCCCAGCTGAGGCCTCGCTCGGGCCAGGGCAACACAAGCTGGCGAAAGTGTCACAGCTTGGAAGTGTCCCCCAGAAATGTATGTTCTTACATAAGGAAGATACTTTTTACACCAGCCGGTTCACAGCTATGGGTTGTAACTGCTCTTTTTTGTAAAAAAAAAAAAAAAAAAAAAAAAAAAA
>PVJO010011458.1:0-23210 GCA_004026905.1 Hystrix cristata | reverse complement strand
GTCCTGTTGCACGACTGAGTTTCTAAGAGAGAGAAATATCTATATCCCCAAGCAGTGAATGGCTGTATGTGTCGGTCATTTCTCCATGAACTAAACTGAACACCAGAGTATCTTATGCACTGTATTGATTGCCTTTGTGAGAAGCCTGCTAATAGGAAAAAGTGTGTCAAACCAAGTAGAACGATGTGTGTGTGTTAAAATGAAGAGCACCCTGACCTGAAGTAGGTGGCTGACTTTAGCCCTGGATCATTTTCTAGTCAGTCCTTGTCCTGTGACTTTGGAAAAGCCGCTTCGTGTCTCTGGGCCCCCACTTCTCCGTTGCCACAAACTGGAAGCAGATGGCGGCTGGGTCCCCCGGTCAGGTCCCTCTTTGGGTCCTGCCGATCGGGTCCTGCCGATGTGGGAGCTTCCCTGTACAAAATCGGTTTGCCCGTCGCGTGCGCTCCTTGGCAGCCTGCGAAAAGCCTTGTGCCCTGGAGTTCTTCCTCATCTCTGGACTTGGTTCTCTACTGCTGTCTGGTTTTTAACCCCACAGCTGCAAACCGGATGTTCACCATTTTCTGTAAGTTTGCATTTGATGGCTCCCTGGTGAGATTTCATTCTTTTCTAACATTCTTTGGTGACTTACCTGTCCAGCATCTTTGTAACCTTAACACTGTGATCTTTGCTCAAAAATCTGCTGTACAGAAGGAATAGAAGCCTCTCCTTCCGGGCTAACGTGACAGCAGGTTTGGAAGGTGTCTCAGTTAACAGCACTGGGCTTTCCTGGCCGGCTTGGTGCCTGTTTGTATCATTCTATCCATGTTTCGCGCAATAAATTCCTAAAAATGGTTTCTCTGCCCGTTTCCCTCATTCATTTCCCACATTTCCCAAGCAGCTGCAGGATGCCAAGAGGGAGCAGTGGGGACACACACATCGCTGAGACCTCCCAACCCCCAGGGCTGTCGCTGAGACCCGCAGCTCCTGAGACCGTGGTCTAGAGGGTGAGGGTGGCGGCGTGTGTGGACCCTGCTGCTCCTGGAACCAGGTGCCCCAGGTGGGGGTGGTGCGGGGGGGAGTCTTGGGAGTAGGAGAGCATGCTCAGCTGATCCCCAACCTTTGCGCCCATCCTGGAAACGGAAGGCTGGCTGGCAAGGCTGGTGAGGAGGGACATGGTGACGCCCAGGGATGGAGGGCGGCTCCTTTCCCGAGACCCGGCTGTTACCGTGGAGACAGGTAACAAACAGAAGGCACCAGACCCAAAGTGACTCACGTCTCCTCCTCTGTCCCTGTCCCGGGCTGGGCTCCCTTTAGAGGTGGAGGGAGGCAGTGTGTAATAAAACAGAAAGAGAAGGGAGGCAGCTGGGATCATGCGCATCTGGGCAGTGGGGACACACAGATCCCTGGACCCCATCAGAGGACTGGAGGGTGCGACACTAGCGTGAAGTCAAGGCCACCACCAAGGAGTGCGTTCACTGCTCTTAGAGCTCTTAGCGGCATCTGGGATCCATAGAAGGGAGGTTCTAGGAAGACGGGCAGGGAGGATGCTGACACGGAAAAGGTGTCAAGTGCGGGGGGCAGGGGGATGCTCAGGGCCCGAAGGTGACAGCACACAGCCCCGGCTGGTGGTGGCGACTTTGTGTGTGCAACAGCGTGTGTCCTGGCCCCAGCCCTCATCACCCTCCGCTGGCCGCAGGCTCATTGCTCATAATCACAGGCCGACTCTCAGAGGCCGCCTTCTTTTTGCTGCTTTTCTGTTCTGTTTTGTTTTCTGAGACCAGGTCTCGCTGTGTAGTTCAGGCTGGCCTTGAACTTGCAGCAGTCCTCCGGCCTCTGCCTCCCGAGTACTGGACTGCTAGGTGTGCACCACCATGCCCGGCTCTTGCTGTGAGCCCTCTTGCTGGGGTCAGGTAGACATCCCCCCTCCTTCCCTATGCACCCATCTGCCAGCCACTGCAGACCTTGTCTACGGACACTAACTTTTCCTTCATCCAGAAGAAAACACACCCAAGTAAATTCACACCGAAGTGCCACTGACTTCGTTAGCACACTGCACTGTGGCCGATCTCGGGCCAGCACCACATTGCTATGGAGGGAGCGACACCGCAGAGAGATGGGGGTTAAGAGTGAAGCTCGGGCGCCATTGAGAATGTCCCCCAAGGCTGGGCATGGCGGTACAGCCTGCCGTCGCAGCTACACAGGATGCTGAGGCAGGAGAATTGCAAGCTTAAGGCCAGGCTGGGCAACTTAGCGAGACGTTGTCTCAGAATCCGTGTGCCTCTCTCAGCTCCTCTGCCCACGCCCTCCCCACCTGGCTCCTGTCCCCATCGCTCTCACCGCAGAGTGGCCAGCGCGCTCCCCACTCGAGTCCTCGAGCTTTCCATCCGTCCATCATCTCCAGCCTGCACCCCTTCTGCTACCTAGCTTCCTGCAGACCCACCACCTGTGGCGCCCTGCTGGCAGCTCCACCCTCAACACCCGAGCTCCCCTCCAGGCACCCACTTTACCTGCTGCCCACCAGACCTTTCTTTTTTTTTTCCTGTAGAAAAATATTTAATAGCATTAAAATATTTAATCTTTCTTTCTTTTTCTTTTTTTTAGCTTTTTTGAGACAGGCTGTCACTATGTGGTTCAGACTGGCCTTGAGCTCACTATGTAGCCCAGGCTAGGCTCAGACTCACGGTGATCCTCCTGCCTCAGCCTCCCGAGTGCTGGCATGACAGGTGTGCGCCCCCACGCCCCGGCCTGGCGGACATTTCTAACAGCCATGCAAGGACCCAAAACAAAGTGAATCCAAGATTAGACCCCTGCCCCCTCTCAAAAACTCAACCGGCAGCCCTGTTTTCACTCAGTCACCACATCAAGGTCTAGAGGCCTCGAGGGGTTAATTACCCAGCATCCCCCACACTGGCCCCTTCCTGCATCTGAGCCATCTCCCAAGGACGCCTCTGTCTCTGCGGCCAGGAAGATAGCTTCAGGGGTCCCGGCAACACCAGAGTGCGTGCTCTGCCCCGAAGTTGCAGGAGGGTCTCTGCCTACAAGGCCCAGAGGAAAGGCCAGGAGTGCACACCCGTGATCCCAGCACGCAGGAGGCTGAGGCAGGAGGACCGCAGCGAATTCAACGCCAGCCCGGGCTCTGTAGCAAGGAGGAGATGCCATCAACAGCTGTCCCTTCACACTCTTACCCCCGGAGCCTGCTCAGCACACTGCGGCCTGGTGACCGAGTCCATGTGAGCTAACTGTAGAGCACAGATCCAAACCTTCTGTCCAGGCAAACTCCTCAGAGCCTCCTCATCCGTCATCCACAGGGCGAAGTCCACGCTTCCCAGAGAAGCCCAGAGCCTTCCGTTACCATCTCTCCCACCCTCCCTAACACCCAGCCCTCCAGGACACATCACAGACACTCTGCCCTATTCCCCAGCGAGCTCCTAATCATGCTTCAGGACCCTGTCAAGCATGTCCCTTTCCCAGAAGGCTTCTTGGTCACTGCTTAGTGGGCACACGCATGCACACATATGCACATGCACACGCCTGTACACACATTGCGTGGGTCCACGTCTGCCACGATGCCCCTCTGACCTGAGAGCTGTGTCTGCCGGCTCTTTCAGCAGAAACTGCAGTGTCACCGCCTGCTCGGTGTGTGCCGGTCCTGGAGTTTGGACAGTGGGGAGACAGAAAGAACGACCTTCGATCCCGGCAGAGCAGGAGCTGGCTAGTGAAATACTTGGGAGGAATGGTAGGTCTGGAATCGTTCATCACCCCTAGGACACCCACACATGTGTGGACACGAGCAACTCGTGAGTAGGGCCTGATAGCAGGTTATGCACACCCAGGTTACTCACTATGCAACCCAAACTGGCCTTGAACTAGCAGAGATCCTCCCGCCTCAGCCTCCCAAGCACTGGGATGACAGGCGTGCACCGCCAGGCCCCTCTTTTATAGGAGGACTCCTCCTCGGGTGTGCAGAAGCTCTGCTCACTTGCCTGGTTCCGCTGGCCAGGCCCCAGCCCGGGTTCCCTGGCTGCAAGCCCGCCCGGCTCCTCCTCTCTGCCCCTGTCCTTAATCCCGGTGCACAGAAGGAAAAAGAATCACGGGATTTTTCTCCAGGTGGCCACTTCTGGCTGAGTAATGGCTCCGAGGACTACGACAAGATGACAACATGGCGATGGAATCCCGTTCACAGATGATGCTGAAGCTGCTGCTTCTCCAAGCCCAAATCCCAGAGTTCTTCTTCGCCCAGAAGCTCAAAGCTCCCGCCCTGATGTGGCCTGCGCCCAGCAGGAATGCCTCCCTTTCTCTTCCGCTTCCCTGAGGCTGCAGGCTCTGCCCGCTCCTGGTGGGTAAGAAAGCAGATGTGTGTGTCCCAGCTCCCCAGGCGGCCTCCCCCGCTGGCCTCTTTCTCCCAGCCCCTCACTGTGGAAACCTGGAGACTCCTGATCTGACCGCTGGAGTCCCAGCTGCTTTGCAGGGAAAGGAACGAATTCCAAGCCAGAAAGTGCTGGAGGCCGGGTGTGGAGGCACACACCTGTGATCTCAGCCCTCGGGGAGGCCGTGGCAGGAGGATGGAAAATTGGAGCCCAGCCTGGGTAAATCAGTAACTTAGCAAGACCCTGTCTCAAAATAAAAAAATAAAGAGCTGGGGATGCAGCTCAGTGGGTCCAATCCCCAGTATCCTCCCCCGAAAAATGGAGCCCACGGTAGCGCCTCCTTTCCGAGGCTAGCTGTGGGTGCTGCCGGGTCGCGATGGACGGACGCTGGGCTGGGAGCTCCACTGCGTCCTTGCCCCAGCTGGCCACCCGACTCCTGGAGCTGCAGTCCTTTCTCCTGTGCGCCCTTAGAGGCAGCCGCTCCTTCATCTGCTGAAGCCCGCGGACCCGGGTGCCGGGCACACACCAGGCGTCCAGCAGGGGGACTGAGCCTGAGGGCACCCACGTGCTTATCAGGATGTCTCCGAGAGTCTCAATTCCTTAAGGGCAAACGCTCCTCCAGGCTCCCTCTTTGTAGTGTCTGTTCTGTGGCTGCCAGCAGGATGATATTCAATCAACCAACCAACCAGTCAGTCAGTCCAGGATTGGTGCGCCACTTACAGAAAACAATGGTAGCTCCAGATCAAAGAGCCGCCCCCTTTTTCCTTCACTCTGTCTGCTGCGGGGACTTCTGCTCTTTGAAGTCCCACAGGGCTGCTCCAGGTCACCTTTGTCCGGCTGTTTCTGTGGCTGCAGACTGTGTCTCCACCAGCTCAGAGCCAGCCTTCTTAGCCCCCTGCCTGCAGCAAGCGCTATTTCTTGGTTTTTATGCGGACAGCCTCTTCACAGAGGTCCTTCTGTTTACCTAATAAGACTGGCAAAAAGGAGGAAAGGAAAATGCTTCATTTAGGGGCAGCGGCTTGGTGTGAAATCACATTATGGAGGTTTTGTGTTATTTTTCTTGAGGACTTTCGCAGCAGTGGGATTGAATCCAGAGCCTGATGTAACTAGGTAAACCGAGGACACTCTCAGCCCTTTTTCTTTTTTATTTCGAGGTCTCACTAAGTTGCCCCTGCTGGCCTCAAACTTGCGATCCTCCTGCCTCAGCCTCCCAAGTAGCTGGAATTTACAAGTGCATGCCACCGTGCCCAGCTGCCAGTGAGTTTTGTCCATTTGAAGGAAACACACCGTACTGCTTGTAGCCTTTTCCCACATGCATATCAAAGAATAAAATTTAATCCCTATGGTTGAAAATAAGCAAAAATTTCACAAGGATTACTGAGAAGGTGTCGAAATAGTGCAGCACACCTGAAAGCCCAGCTCTCAAGGCTGAGGCAGGAGGGTGGGAAGTTCAAGGGCAGCCTGTGGATTTAGGCTCAGCCCGCAGCTCAATGTTAACGCGCCCGGGTTTGATCCCTGGCACCTCACAAACGCCTCTTACAGTGAGGCCTCCCCAGATGGCTTTGGGAAAGTTTCTGAGGCTCATACGGACCGCACAGACGGACTCTCTCCCTCACCCGACCTTTTGTTCTTTATTCAGGAAATAGCGTAGCAGAGGAGATTAGCTACCTTCATTGCCCGGGATTACCAGAAAGGGTGGAAAAATAGGTATTTTCTACATTCCAACATGCAACACACGGCAGGTAGATGGGGATTTGGTTCTCGTAACATTTCTACCTACCTCTTAATAAGCAGGTTTACTAGTTTTTCTTTCTGTATGTGTGTATGTGTTTAGTTTGTTTTTAAACAATTTCACTCTGTAGTTCAGCCTGGCCTCAACTTGCAATCTTCCTGCCTCAGCCTCCTGAGTGCTGGGATGACACCACACCGGGCTCTGTTTGGTAGTTTCTAAAGCAACAACCGAAGAATATTAGCATTGACTAGAAGCCACAGCATCCAAGTGATTGTGTACTTGTTTGCCATTAACGCAGCCATTTCCTGACTGGGTTTGCAATGCCACGTTAACTTTATATTCTGTTCCGCGGGAAAGAGGAACAAAATAAACCCCAAACAATAGCCCTGCATTCATGGCTAAGACTTTCCACAAACAGAACAATCTGAAGAGCGTACACTGTTGCTTTAAATCTCCAAAAATGTGAATTCAGGATAGAGGAAAATCTTTTTTTTTTTTTTTTGTGGTGCTGGGAAAACTTCTTTTTAATAATATAGATATGAGTGTTATGAGCAACAGATCCAAGGCCTTCAACATTTTCCTACTAAAGTCACCTGAATTTTAATAAAAAACACTATTAGGATTTATTATTGTTGTTATTGTTTGGAGATATAATCTTGCTATGTAGCCCAGGCTCGCCTCACACTGATGGTGATTCTCCTGCCTCGGCCTCCCAAGTGCTGGGATTACAGGTGTGTGCCACCACACTGGCTATTATTACTGCTGTTATTTTTGTAGTGCTGGAGATTGTCCTGGGACCTCATTCATGCTAAGAACATGCTCTTCCCTGGCTGATACCCACAAGCCTGTGTTCGTTTCTTCTGCTCATTTATTTACTTCATATTAACTCAGCCCCTGTCACCTGTGCTACCTCTGGGCCACCGCTGTGGCCCAGGCATCACTTCTTGCCTTCTAGGAGGTCCCCAAGTTATAGGAGCAGCAGCTCTGCAAGGGAGGTAGTGTTGTGCCCATTTTACAGATGTGTGAAGCATTAGTCCTGACCAGTGCTACCCACGCTGCCCTTCCCACCAAAGCACTTTCTGCGCTCCATCCCCCCGGTGCACTTTGCTCTTTTTTGCAAAAGGGTTTCAATCACAGTAAAGCAAGGGGATTGAAAAGCTTGTCTTTAATAAAGTTAAAATCCCCGTTTAGAGCCAGTCATGGGGGCGCACACCTGTTATCCCAGCACTCGAGAGGCTGAGGCAGGACGATCATCGTGAGTTCAAGACCAGCCTGAGCTGCATAGTGAGTTCAAGGCCAGCCTGAACTACATAGTGAGGCCCTGTCTTAAAACAGAAAACAGAACAAAGAAATGCCATTTAACCTCACTGCTCTTCCTCTTCTGGGAATGTAAAAGCAAACAGCTTATTCCAGCTGTGTGTGGACTGCACATGGGCTCACAGTCGCAAACCCACACGAGGCCTGACCCACCCCGCTACCAGACGTGGGGCGCAGAACCTGCCGGCCAGGGACAGCTCGTGGCTTCCGTTGTGAGATATGTTGCTCTTACTTTTCCTAATTGTTCGTGGTTAGGAGGCAGCAAGAGAGAGGGCGGGGCGGCCAGGGTACACCAGGGTTTTAGTGGTTTTACTTCCTTTGTTCCAAGGCAAAGGTGACTGTTCCACAGAAGCCTTGCACTTCTTTTGCCTCTCTCCCCTCTGACAGCCCTTCATTTAACCAGACCCCAGGGCCACGGAGCAAAGAGCACAAAACCTAGTACAAGGGCTGGGGATTTAGCTCAAGTGGTAGCAACCTCAAGGAAGGGCCTGAGTTCAATCCCCAGCACCACCACCCCACACTGCCCCCAACAAAAAAATGAAACAAACCCAAAAAAACCCCTAGTAAGACTCGGGGCCCTCCAGTCTTAGCACAAAACCAGCAAGACTCGAACACGCTTCAGCAAGGTGTGCTTCCTCGTTAGCCTTTCCACCCGGGGTCCGTTCCCCCAAAGCGTGTTGTCACAGACTGTGCCTCGTGCTTGGCCAACACGCAGCGCACAGGAGGAAGCCCAGAGCGCGGGGGACAGAACTCTCCCCTTATCTTCCCACACCAGAGGGAGTCAGCCCGTGTCCTCAGACCCCGAAACCATTGCTGCCAGCACCGTCCCTTTCTGCTCTCCAGCTAGGGAAATAAACTCATTTTTCAATAAAACGGAGCCAGGCATGGTGGCATATCCGTCACCCCAGAATCTGGGGCGCTGAGGCAGGAGGATCACTGCCAAGTTCAAGGCCAGCCTGGGATACATGCCGAGACCCTGTCTCGGATAAATAAATAAAATAAATTCTTCAAAGCCGCACCTGTCTTGGAACTTTGGAACTGCCTCTCATCTCCCATAACATTTTGCATAAAATCTTCTGATGGCACTAATACCATGGCACTATTATCTAGACTTTGCAAGTTGAATACCTGTTCATTTCTTTCCCCTAACCCCAACCTCAACACCCCTTAAGTGACTTCTCACATCAATCCTCCTGCCTCAGCTTCCCGAGTGCTGGGATGACATTTTGATGAGCTTCCTGACTCCTGCAGAGGAAGAGATCAGCAAAATGTTTGTGCTCCAAATATGTACAAATAAAAAACAATAACAATGAAGACTGAGTTAGAACCGACAAAAGCAGGCATTGAGATATGAAGCAATTATTCCATACCGCTTTATTTAGGTATTGTGATTCAAAAACTTTTATAGCATAAATAACCTTTCATGTCATAAAATAACTTAGTACAATTTATAATAAAACTTTTGAGAATTTAACATCTCATCAAAATACAATAAAATATGGTTTTAAAGTATGATGAACCCCTTTGGGCTTTTCTTTTACTCAAGGGCATAGAAACCAAAAATACCCAAACTACGGCTGCACATTTCAACGTGAACAAAGCATATTGGGTTTGATTTTACTGGAACGCGACCATCCTAAAGGCATAAGGAGTTTGCCTTCCTGCGTGGTTCTTCGCAAGTTTGTTCCTTTCGACTCGGATTTCCGTTTCCGATGGCTTCCTTTATCCTTTTCTCCTGTTTCCATCTCCAAAGTCTTCTATCACTCCGGGCCCCCAGAACACTAGCCAAGCTCGCTCAGCCCCTCGGCCTCAGTTTCTGTGATCCTGCGTCGGTGTGGGAGTAACTACAAAGTATTTCAAACCTTCAGTGCAATTCTGCTCGAGGATCCTTACTCTGACCGGTCACCGCTCGGGGAGGTTGATCACTGGCACCCACTGGTCCATGTAGCGGCTCTCACGGCAGAAGCAAATGAGCTGGCTTAAGGCCGGGTCCTTCCACTGTGATGCGTGTGGATTCTGGGAACAGTGATACAAAGGTTAATTTCCGTAAAAACAATCAGCAGTTGCTAAGCGTGACGTGACTTCTGGAAGGAAGCTATCTGGGTGTTCTACACGCTGGCCATGGGACCGGGGACAGGACACCAGAGCAAAAAGTCAAGGCACATCCTAGGCATCCGACTATCCCCCTGCAAAGCCTGGATGCAGGTGACCCACAAGGGCACGCGGACGCATCTGTTTGGTTTCTGTGCAGTTTTGCACAAGTCTCATTCACAGGTCTGCCCTGGAATCGTGCCCTGCACGACCAAGAGCGAAACAATTGTGAAAAACAATTCCACACAGCACGTGCAAGGAGCTTGGAGGGAAAAGCCACTGACCAGAACTGCCACCTGTTATCGTCCCACAAGGCCAGAGCAGCACTTCCCAGCGGTGGCAGAATAATGGCTTGCCCCTTCCCTAAACCAGTCAAAAAGGAATGGCATCCGGAAGCGCAGGCCAGCAGGTGTAACTCCGAAAACGTGCTATCCACCCACCAGGGATTTCCATCAGGACCATAAAGTCCATTAAAAAAAACGCAAGATCGCAAAGAAAAAGAAAATTCCACTTAGCCTCTGCACGCACTTCTAGTGAATGCATAAGTCAGTCCTACACCCTTTCTATTTTTAGCTTTGCCCAGCGGAGAACCACGCGGCTTCTTACTGAGGGGTGAGCCAGGAATTTCTGTGGCTTTATCTAATCTGCCCTGCTGAAGGAATTAGTCACGCGAGCCCGAGTGAGCTCGGTAGGGAGGAGCTGGGCCCTGCTGACTCACAGGCCTTCCTGGGCGGCCGCCAGCATGCTGAGACATGTTCTGTCCCCAGAAAGTCCCGATGATGAAACCCGCACTTCTCGGCCGGCCGAAAGTCCGCCTGCTCCGGGAGGGCAGACGGGGCCGCCCGCGGCGCCCGTCCCCATCCGCCTCGCCCCGCCCCCGGCCCGCGGAGCGCCGTCCCGTGCTCACCGTCACCAGCACGCAGTGCAGGTCCGGGGGCTGCGCGGCGCCCTCGCCGCCCGCGTCCGCGCCCAGCAGCAGCAGCTCGGCCAAGCGGCCCGGGTTGCTGACGCGCAGGATGTCGATGTCGTTCTCGCAGCAGAACGCTTGGATCAGGGTGAAGTGGATCTGCAGCGCGACGTCCCTGTCGTCGTCCTCGTCGGCCGCCAGCAGGCACAGCACCACGTTATCTGGGTCGCTGCTCACGAGCGGAGAGGGCGGCGTGAGCGCAGAGGACCCTCGCCGGCTCCCCGGCTCCCCCGGGGGGCAGCGGGGTGGGGACAGCCGGGAGGTGGCACCGGGGCGGCGCGAGGGCACAAGAGGGGACACTCACACGTTGAGCAGCTTGGCCGCCTCGTACACCCCGACGGTGAGGCTGCGCTGACTCAGGGCTTTGCTGAGCACCTCCTGCAGGGCATCGCCCACCGTGTCCATCCTGCGGGCAGCGGCGGGCGTCACCGGGGACCCGGCTGCTCCCGGCGAGCCCCCGCCCCTGCCGCGCCTGCCTCCCCCCGGGCCGCCCCGCGCCCCTGCCCGGCCCGGACACGGACACGGACACGGACGCGACGCGCCCGGGCAAACTCCTGCGCGCGGCCCGCACGCGCGCGGACGGCGACAGAGCCCGGCGGCCGGCGGAGACCACTCACCCTTCGGTCTTCTGCTCTCCGGTCGCGAGGTCCTCCAGAGTCATATTGCAGCCGCGGGTCCCCCACCGAGAGCGCGGTGCGGCTGCTCCTGCCGTGCTCTCGGCGCCTCGCTCCCCGCAGCCACTCGCTCGCCCGCGCCGGGCCGAGCGCGACACCACCCGGCAGTGCGTCCCAGCCACTGAGGACAAAGGGCCCGGCTCCCGGAGTTATCCGGACAGCGCCCGGCCAACCACGGCCCGCCTCATTTGCATGCCGCGCGGCCATTGGGCTATGCAAATTAGCTGATGTAGCAATTTGACTTGAGCTGCTGGAGCCAAGCGGAGGGGAGCGGAAGGGGGAGGAGCTACTCGGGGGGCGGGGAGTGGGCGTGGCCGAGGACCGAGGGGCGGGGCGCGCTTTGATCAGCTTGGTGGGGTCCCGCGGGGGGCCGCGGGGCCGCGGGTGCGGGGGAGGTGCCGCCGCGGGGCTCAGGCGCCCGCGGTGACTAGGACCGGAGCGCCCTGCCAGTGCTCTACTGGGTGCCCATTTTTAAATGTCTGTTTCACGTCTTTTGTTTGAAGGGGTTGCTGTTAAAATCTATTTCCAGGGTTAATGCTCCCAAATCTGGTAATTATTAGTAAGCAGGTTACATTTAAAAAAAGAAGAAAAGTGTGTCCAGACCTCCCCGGCAAAGTTTACTCCAGAAGCGTTGTTTATGTAAGTCCAGGCAAAGCTGCTTAGTAGTAGTAGTATTACTCCGGTGCCTTGATGGCTGGTTTGATTTATTTTTGGAAGGTTACAAGGGTTGGAAGCTCAAAAAAGAAAAACCAACACATTTGTGTTTGGTTGTGGCAGCGAGCCAAGGTGGAATCTTTTCCAGAGAGAGTGGAAAGGCTCCCCACCCGCTCTTTTAACTCTGCAGCACCCTGAGCTGGCTCGCTGGGGGCTGGGGACCACAGGGGAGACCTCAACTGGCCCCACATTCGCATCCCTGGAGATCCGCCCTGGAGAAGGCGCTGTGTGTCACCTGCTGGGAGTCCGCATCTGACACCCACGGAGCCAGCGTGTGCCCTGAGCAGAGGGGAGCCGTGAGAGCTCTGTGACCTCACCGTGAATTATTGATGTGAGCTGCAGAATCATGAAGCTGCAGCTATAGGACGTTTTAGTCATATGCCAAATGTCACCTCTGAGACAATGCCATTTGGAGGAGGCAGGTGGATGCAGACCTTTCTCACTGCAAGCAGGCGTCACAGTGGCTTAAGAACAAACTTTAATATGTACTGAATATTCAAAAGTTCCTGCCTTTTCATAAGTTCAGGCAATAAATGCAAACACATAAACCTCCTGAAACCACCAAATGTGGTGCTGCTGTCTCTCCCCACTGCATTCAAACAGCGCTTACATTAGTAAGGTCATTGCGCAGCTCGTGGTCAGAGGTCTCTTTTGCAAAGGTTCGTGGGAATTTTGCACCCGTATGCTTTTAGCATTCTAGAGCAAATATTCTCCACCTCTGTTGATCTTAATTTTTTATTTTTAAATTTTTTATTAGTACATGGTTTGCAGTACATGTTTACATTTTTTGTGTGGAATTGGTACATGTACATACCACATTTTAGTTATCTATCTCCCTACTTCTTATTATCTATTATTTTGCTCTTTATTTATAATTTGAGTTTCTCATGTAAGAATACCATGCAATATGTAAGCCTGTGTGTCTGATTTATTTCACTTAGCACTATGGTCTCAAGGTGCATCCATTTTTCTACAAATGACCCAAGTTTATCCTTCTTTGTGGCAAAGTAGCGCTCCGTGCAGCATACATACCACATTTTCTTTGTCCATTCATGTATTGATGGACATATAGACTGCTTCCCAGATTTAGCTATTGAGTTGTGCTGCTGTAAACATAAGTGTGCATGGCTCACTGTAATAAGACGTCTTTAACTATTCTGCGAAGATTCCTAGATATTGATCTTAATTTATTTTTTTTATTTTTATTTTTGGTGCTGGAGATCGAACTCTGGGCTTTATGCTTGCTAGGCAAGCGCTCTACCACTTGAGCTAAATGCCCAGCCCCTGTTGATCTTAATTTAGCAGAGGAAGAAGTGATGGGCTGGTTTTCTGGCCCATGCACTGAAGTCCCACCTGGCACTCAGTCCCTAGGCACACAGTCAAAGATGGACAGTGTTTGAATAAATAAGTGGTCATCATCACCGCCTGGTCACCAGAATGCTGTGCAGGTCTCTCCTGTGCAGACCTCGAGTCCCAGCGCAAATCCCTCAACATCAGGGCTGGCCATGCAGAACTAGGCTGGGGCACGTGCCCAGCACACGCACACATCCTGGATTTGCTTCCTGGAGCTGAAAACAAAAAGAAACCCTGGACCTCAACACTAAGGTCCTGGGATGATCCGGAATGATGCGATCCAGACCGAGGCGTCATTTAGAGGTGGCTGAGCCGTATTCAGGGACTCCAGGGTTCTGTCCACTGGGTGTTTCCTCCTGGTTCTCTGGAAGGAAGTGTTACGGGGCTGACAACGTGTTTCTGAGCAGCAGGATGGTGACCTCATTGACTTGGTGTCCCCGGCACCGACCTAATTCCTGCGTCCAGTAGAAGCGAGGTCGGTGCTCGTGGAGTTGCCTGGAATCAGAGATAAACAAGGTCTCCAAATCCTGCAGCCTTGTGCTCCACAGAGTGCTAAGACACCCGCCTTTTACATGAGCTTGAAACCCTTTGTTATGTCTGTTACAAACCGAGGACTCACAAGTGCTGTTCCTTTCCTGTAAAGAGCTTCCGGTCTGATTGCTGTGGCCACGCTTGAGCTGGATTTGGGGACAAAATAGTACTCCCTGTCATCAGCTAGCTATGCTGAAAGCCCCATGACTTTAGTCATCTGAATGGAAGCCATGGGACAATAGGACCGTGTATTGTTTACAGCAAGTGGAATGAAACAGTCCTAATAGCGCCCCACCCAGCTCCACTGCACGCCATAAGACTGGTGCAAAATGGGGAAAACACAGGTTCAAAGCTTCACACAAAAACCATCCTGCACGCTGCAGCCAGCCTCGGGAGAAAGTTATTTGTTTGGGTGCTGAAGGGTTTTTCTCTGCAAGGTAACCTCACTGCACAGCATTCTGAAAGAGCCTCTTGTTGTGCCTGACGCAGAAGCGTGGCCTCAGCAGGCCTGGCTGCTAGTCTGCATTGGCGGCTGGCTTCCCGGCGGGGCCTCCTGGCAGCGAGAGGAGCTGCGCTTAGCCATGGTTAGATCACAGCCAGACAGGACGGCAGCCCCGGATGGTTTATGTCATGAGTGCTTATTCATCCTGGGAGAGTTGGGATCCAGTAGGGATCTGGAATTTCTCCAGGTCAGTATAAGAGCTGGATTTTTATAATCAGTATAATAACTGCCAATATATAAAATTGCTTTAAAAACTACTTCAGGAGTTGGGCATGGTGCATACACCTGTCATCCTAGCACTCTGGGAGGCTGAAGCAGGAGGATCACAAGTTCAAGCCCAGTGATATAACGATATAGTAAGACCCTATCTTAGTGAAATAGTAAGACCATGTCTCAAAAAATATAAAAGGAGGAGCTGCCGTTTCAGCTCAGTGGTAGAGAGCTTATCTAGCAAGTGCGAGGCCCTGAGTTCAATCCCCAGGACACACCCCCCACAAAAAAATATAAAAGGCTGGTGATGTAGTTCAGTACAAAGGTCCTGGGTCGATTCTCAGTGTTCAAAAGCAATAAAAACCACCAAACATTACTCCAGGTTGCTCGGGTAGTAAAATTATGCAGGACTAGAATGACATTGTCCTATTTGTAGGAATGCCAAATTCTTTGGAATTCTACTTGGAAATCATGGAAATATGGATGCAAGAAATGTTACATTATCTCAGCACTGCTACTTGATTTACATATTAAAAATCTTTCCGAAGCTGGGCGTGGTGGAACACACCTATCATCCCAGCCCGAGGGAGGCTGAGGCAGGAGATCACAAGTTTGAGCCCAGCCAGGGTAATTTAGCAATTTATGAGACCTTTTCTCAAAATATTTTTTTAAAAAGGGCTGGGGATGTAGCTCAGTGCAAAGGCCCTGGGTTCAATCCTCAGTGCAGTAAATAAATAATAACTAACTATGTCTTCCCACAGACTCCAGACTTACCGTTGTATTACCAGGCAGGCTGTGTTCCTGGGCTCTCTGTGGCCAGCGACCCCGGGCCTGGCACTGCTCTGCCTGCTTTACCCACGGGGCGGGGGCACTGCTGGGCTTGGCACCCGGGCTCAGACGCTCTGTCGCCACAGTGGGGGCACCGTGCAGGGGGGACCAGGGGCAAGGAGGGGGCTTCTCCCAGGCAGACCTGGTCCTACAGAGCCAGCCTTCTCAGGAGAGGCCCTACCCACATCCCTGCTGCTCGCCCGAAGGAGCAAAGGACAGCGGCAGAGGGGAGTTTGTCCATGGACTGAGGAAGCCTAGAAAGATCCTCCCCTAATACATCCTCCACAGGGGAAGGTAGCCTGCTGCGCCTGGTGTCAGCCTTCAAGGCCCTGAGGGGCCAGCCCAGATGGACAAAAATTGTGAGATAAAAATATTATTTGTTGGGGCTGGGGATTTAGCTCATTGGCAGAGCACTTGCCTAGCAAGCACAAGGCCCTGAGTTCAATCCCCAGCACCAAACAAAACAAAACAAACAAACAAACAAAAAAATAGAAGTTGTTTCAAGCCATGAAGTTTGTGGGAACGTGTTACCTTCCATCAAAAACCAACATAATACCTCTGGTGTCCCCCTTTTTAGTATTTATTTATTTATTTGGTTTTTTTGTTTGTGTTTTTGAGACAGGTACTATGTAGTCGGGCATGACCTTAAATTCTCAGCGATCCTCCCGCCTCAGCCTCCTGAGTGCAGGGGTTGCAGATGAGTGCCAGCATGCCTGGGCTTTACAGTGTTGAGTAAATCCTTGCCCTGTGAAAATTCTCTTTGGCTATTAAGAATCACAGCAATGGCATTGAGGTGAGGTTTTGGCCTTTGGGCCAACGACGGTCTTGAAGCGCAGCCAAGCAGGCCCAGCCAGGAAGGGTCCCCAGAGGGAGCAGGCCTCTTCAGGAGCCCTCACCTGCTCCGCCCTCAGGCTGGGAGGTACCCAGCAGGTGTCTGTGCAGGAGCAGTGTTCCTGGGGTATCTGCTGGCCGGCTGGGCCTGGTGAGGTGCCAGTACCACAACCGATCCGGACGCCACAGAAAACCGGAGCTAGAAGTTCCATCGAGCCAGCAGTTCCCCTTCTAGGCAGCTTCTGGAAAGCGCTCGGGACACGGGTGTTTCCGGGATCCGTGCACACCCGTGTTTACAGCAGCACAACTCACTACAGCTGAATCTTCAAAGCAGCCTATCTGTCCACCAACAGATGGATGGATAAAGAAAACGTGATATTTATACACCACAGAGTGCTACTCTGCCGTGAAGAATGATAAACTTGAGTCATTTGCAGAAAAATGGGTGCACCTTGAGACCATGATGTTAAGTGAAATAGATCAGACACGTGAGCTTCAATTTGGCATCATTTCTCCTGTATGGGAAACCCAAAGTATAAATAAATTAATGAGCAAAATAAAAGGTAGCTAATAGGCACGTTCTTTACCATGATGTGAACTTTTGTCTCTCTCTGGCTCTCGCACTTGTAAGCATTTAATCTTCAGTACTGGAGATTTCTGGCAGAAACGCTCATACTCTGAAACCATTTGTCCCGTTGCTTTGCCTGTCGATGACACACGGCCTTCTATCTCTGGGGTCCACTATGTTTGGAGCAGCCGCTTGCCAGCCTGCTCCTTCCGGCCACTGTGTGACTTTGTACACTGCAAAGACCCGCGGCAGCCTCACATTGGGAACTGGCGCCCACGGCAAGCAGCTGCCCCGGCTGTCCCCCTGCAGGCTGTCCTCTGTGCCTGCCGGCCCCTAGGTTGGTGGCAGCAGTGGATGGCACCTCCTGTTGTGCGCCAGCCACTGGAGTCTGCTGTGTGTGCCGGCTCAGGCCTGGAAGCAGGAGGGGAGGCCGACCGGGGTCTGCAGCCTTGCAGCACAGATGTGCATGACCATGTTCCCGGCGGGACCCGTGGCCGGCGCCCGCCTGCCATCCCGGAGGCTGTGCAAAGACCGCCTGCTGCTCACGCTCGAAGTCCTGTTTGTGTCTAAGGGTGCCGCGAGACCATGCTGGGAAATCCAGACCGCGTGGCTGCTTCAGCCTGCAGCCAGCTCTGGTCACTCCAAGGTCGTGTCCCTCCCAGAGGGTATCCTGAAGGCTACAGCCCTTAGGCACGTGATTTAGACACTCCGTTCCCCAGCTTCCTCTGTGGCCAAATATTCATGACCTTTTTTAAGTTTTTTGTGACCAGTCTCACTATGTAGCCCAGGCTGGCCTTGAACTCACGCTGATCCTCCTGCCTCAGCCTCCCGAATGCTGGGATTGTAGGCATAGCCACCATATCCAGCTCATTGTGACCTTTTTATGAAGGTGGCAATTCCCTTCCCCCAGACACCCGAGGCACAGACAGGCAGAGGGATGGAGGCCAGCTGCTGCAGTGTGCTGGGAGGGGACAAGCGGAGACCTGCGGGCTGCACTGCCGCCTGCACCCTTCCCCAGCTCACCCTCTGCCCTGAGACCCACTGTGGCCACAAATGGAAATGGGAAAATTTGTTCTTAAGTCCCTTGAAACTCTGATTAGTTTTTACTTAATAATTTTGTTATTCCAGTATTATTCTGTAATTTTCTACAGTCACTGAAAAACCTGTAATGCCTCATCACAAAGAAAGTTATTTTTCTGAGCCTTAAAAATTCAATCACCACATGGCGTGTGGCTCATGCCTGTAGTCTACTATGCAAATCCAGCACTCTGGAGGCTGAGGCATGAGGACCGCAGTGAGTTCAAGACCAGCCTGAACTACCTAGAAAGACCCTGTCTCAAAACAAAACAAATTCAGTCATCAAAGAATGTGTCTAAGAAACGATAACCAGGGCCAGTCATTTTCCTCTGCTCAGCTATCCATTTTCAAAATTCCAGTCCCACTCCACAGATCAGTGTGCCCGGGTACAGCCTGCCACGTTAACCTCCAGACGGTGCTGGGGCCCTAGAAGTGGTGGCACCTGGAGCCGGTGAGAACTGTGTCATCCACAAAGAAACAGCTTTGGCAAATGGCAACGCGGCAGAAGAGCGGTGGCCTTGCCTTGCGACCTCTGAATCGGGCTTGGTCTGATCGTCCCCAGCCACCGGGCGCTGTGCTCCGTCTTATAAGTTTGGGTTTCTGTCTTCTCCGCCAGAGGTCAGTCCACACTGTCTGTGACCCCGAAGCCGTCCTCGCCCACCGCCACGGAGCTCGTCCCCGTGGCTCCAGCGGCTCCCGTCTTGTTCTGGGCGGGCTTTTTCTCAGGGTGCCCACTGTCACCTGTGCCTTGGGCATCTATCTTCCTTCATTTTTCCTAGGGTTTTGTGAACAAAACGGACTTCCTTTCAGTCTAAGACACTCACTAGCATACTTTATGAAAATTAAAGATGTCAAAACGTCAACTCACACGTATTTCTTATAAAATGTGTGAGCCCACGCATCGGCGTTCCAGAGGATTCCTAAACTGTGCCATCACCAATCCTACAATGGTCTCAAGGGGGGCCAGAGTCTTTAAAGACACTTTTTTCCTATTAGACTCACTATTCATTCATTAAAGCAGCTAATTTGTTAAATGCTTATCATATGCTGGGCACTCTGATAAAATGCTTGTCTATATGACATCGCTGGAACCTCGCCACACCTCAGGAGTTCGATATGGATGTCTTCATTCTATAACTGTGGAAGCTGTAGAGTTGAGCTAGTTCCCAACTCAGAGGACGAGTGTGAAGAGGCTGAGGCAGGCTGCACTAAAATCCAGAGGAAGTCAGGTACTGCGGTGTGGGCCCGTAATCCCAGCACTCTGGGAGGCCGAGAGGCAGGGGGATGACCAGGCTCCAAACGCCACCTTCCTAACCACTTATGTCCTCTAGATCAGCGGTGGGTCACGGGCTATTTGGTTGTGTCCAGCACGCAGACCCAGAGCCAGGCTGGGTCAAATCCTCTGGCCTCTTCTGTCCGTTTCCTGGCAAAAGTCATTTCGTACATTTATTGTAAAGTTTAAACGAGACAACACTGGTAGGTACAGGCTTGCAGGACACATGCACAGTAGAGTGCATAAAAGCGGATCATGACACCCATTTTCCCATTTCATTCTAAATTGCTTTCTTCTTATTGAGTGTATTTATTTTAATTTTCTCTAACATTTAGGCCCTCATTCCTGCTGGCAAAGTTACTGGGCTTCCTAGTTCTCAACTACTATTGTGAAAAATTCCTCTCACTGAGGATTAAACCCAGGGCCTTTGCGCTGAGCTAGATCCCCAGCCCCTTTTAAATTTTTAAAAATTTTGAGACAGGGTCTCAGTTAATCACTAAATTGCTCAGGCTGGGCTCAAATTTGCCATCCTCCTGCCTCAGCCTCCCCAAGTGCTGGGATTAGAGGCGTACACCACTACGCCTGGCTTCCCATGAATTTTAGTGCAGCCACAGACAAACCTGTTTGGCCTACTCCTTTCTCCAGTGCACGTTATCCTGCAGGCAGTTTTGATAAGATGCATGATGTATTTCTGCATACCGGGAACCGGACTTGCTGTCGCCCACACCCTTCTTCTGGGGTGTGTGTGGGGGGATGTATGTGTGTTTAAACACAGAACAATGGGTCTGTGTTGCTCGCTGCAGAATACTGTACATTTTTTTTCATCCCGAGGGCTTCCTGTATTTGTGAGCTGCTTTCAAATCAGCGACTGCAGCCCCACATCTGGGGCCTCCGGCTGCCAGACATAAATCAAGCACTTGGTGCTCTAAACGGCCAGGCCGGGGGCCAGGCCAGGGTGCGCTCGCCATCTAGCAGCTGGTGGCCTGAGAACCGGCCTGGTGATGTCAGGTAGCAGCAGATTGGCCCGCCGTGCCCGGAAATCCCTGCGGACCGTCACCAAGGCGCGGCTGTCATCTGACGCCCATCTGGCCGGTTGCGGTCACCACAGCAGCCTTTTATCGCCGGCCAAGAATGCAGAGGTGAAGACGTTTCTCTCTCACACAGGTCACCGCGTCTCATCCGCGCTTTTCTAATTCTCTGGGCAGCTCCAAATAGTCCTCCCGTCTGGAGAGTGTGGGGAGAGAGTCCCCGCTAGGATTCGCCCACCGCCAGCTCCCGGAGGGCCAGATTGGCAGTAAATAAAGGAAGCTGTAGAGGTGCCTGCGCCTGTGCCGACTTCAGCGCTGCGCTGTAAGCTGCGTGTGGCTTAAGTCCCTGATGTGCCGAGATGTGCCAGTCTGACCTCGCACCGTCTGAGCTCTGCGGGGTCGTAGATCTCAGCAGTCTAGCCTGCGATCACGCAGCCCGGGCTGAATCAGAATCTACGCAAATTAAACCATAAATATAATAGTCGCAGGCCGTAAGTTGGGACTTCGAACACTTTAATAACCTGAGGGGACAGAAACATCAATTCTGCGCGATGCTCGGTGTCCTCAGTCACCAGAATGTCCCCTGAGCCGAAGCCGATCATAAATCCGGTGACAGGCTGGAGATCTGCCGTTGGTGAGATGTGGGACTGGAGCTGGGGGGTGGCAGCGTCCGAGCCGGAGGACGGCTCCTGCGGGAGGGCTTTCGCGTCATGCCGGCGGTGCTGGGAAGCCAGCCACCAGCTGTGCAGGGAGACCTAGGACCCTGGCTTTGGTGCCGTTTAGCGGATCAGTCCTACAAGGGAGAAATCTTCGCATACTGCGTAAAAGCAGCAGACGGAACCGAGTTCTGTCTAGGTCCATCCTGTACACGTGTGCATGTATCAGAAATCATTAGGAAGGACGTGTGTCCAAATGTAAGCAGAGTTCCTCCTTGAGTGTTGGCATCACAGATCATGTTGGTTTTCTTTTTATTTACTTTTTATTTGGGAATGTTTTCTTTAGTAAGCATGCTTTACTTGGTTTTTGTTTTGAGACGGGTTCTCGAACTTGCTGGGCTTGAACTCACTATATAGTCCAGGCTGCCCTTGAACTCACAGCAATCCTCCTGCCTCAGCCTCCCACGTACTGGAATTACAAGGCCTGCCCCACCATACCCAAAAATATTTTTAAAATATTTTTAACTGAGGAAAAGTTTATCTTCAGGGAAACACGTATCGTATGTGCACAATCTGAATTCTGGCAAGTGTATTTGCACCTGTAAACAAATCAAGCTTTAAGGCCTTGTCAGATACAACCCAAAGAATGATGCGTCCCTAATAAGATGTATAACATTTCCCCCACTCGGGAAATGTCCCTCCTGCCCCTTCTACTTGACCCCCACATCCCACAAGCAACACCATTCTATGTCTATCCGTGCAGATCTGCATGGCCCACCTTTCGGTCTTTCTTTCCTTTATTATTCGTGCCCATTCATTGCACAAGACACTGGGTTTCAATGTGTATAATATGTTTTCATCGTATTTACTCCTTTGTATTTCATCGTGAGAAAACCTACAACACAGTTTTTTAAAAGGAGCTTCAGCACCTACGGAGGTAAGACACACACACTGGAAACCACTTCCTGCTTTCCGGGATTTTACCTGCCAGGCAGGTGCTGAGAACCAGGAAACAGAGAAGCCAGGAGGGGCCGCAGAAGGACAGATCACGGAGCTCAACTCTGAGAAGAATGTGGTCATCACGCGGGACTTGATTTTATTGTTTTTTCGAGACAGAGTTCAGGCTGGCCTCGAACTCGCAGGAATCCTCCTGCCTCAGCCTTCTGAGTGTTGGGATGCCCCATTTCAGTCAGGCGGGATGGGATGTTCATAAGGTCAAGGACCCTTCACCCACTGCAGGAGCAGGAGGGAGAAGATGCTGGCTGGTAAACTGTGAGTCAGGACTGGGGTCTCCTGGTCACTGCAGCCTTGCTGCCTTGCACACCACCAGGTACAGTGCGCCAAAGCCGTAAGGTTTTGTGCACTGAATAAGTGACTGCTGTCCACTCTGTCTACAACGAGTAAGTGTGTACTTACTCATGCGACAAATATTTACTGAGCACTTACTGTGTGCGGCGGCTGGTGCTAAAGCCTGGAGACAAGAGGGCAAAGCAGTAGGCATGGTGCCCAAACTCATGGTCTTCTGGGAAAGACAGACATTAATTGGGTTTAAGCCAGGTACGGTGGCACACACCTGTCATTCCAGCACTCTGGGAGGCCGAGGCAGGAGGATCTCAGGTTCAACCCCAGGCTGGGCAACTCAGCGACTCAGTGAGATGCTATCTCAAAATTAAAAATACAAAAAAGGGCTGGGAATATAGCTCAATGCGAAGGCCCTGGGTTCAATTCCTACTACCAGGAAAAACAAAAGTTAAAAAAGTGAAACCAGAAATCATAAAACAATCTCCCTGCTCCTGTTTTTAAAAGGCCTTATTTAACAAAGCCAATTCTGAGTTGGGTACAGTGCGTACCTCAGTTATTCGTCTGCAGGTTGATGTCGTAGTTCCTTCTCTTCATCAGTAGAGAGGTGGAAGGAGTCAGCCAGGAGCAGCCTGCAGAGGAGGGCAAGGTGCAGGCCCAGGACCTGCTCCACCCAGTGGGCAGGGCGCTATCCACAGGAATGAGGGGACCCTGCAGCCGGGCCTGGCACGCCCGCTCTACTGCGTCACCTGGGTCGTCCTTATGTCACCGTCGATCACACAGCCAGCCCACCAGGAACTCTGCCAGGCCGGAAGCACTTTCCTCTCTGTCGCACAGAAAATGTGAATGACTCCAGAGCCTGGCTCCTCGGCGCAGAGCCAGAAACAGCCAGCCGGCTCCCTGGACTGCTCCGCCTTCGTGCCCTCACCCCTTCTTACAGCGCGGCCTGGAGACGGAGCTGTTCCCAGTAAAGTTGACATTGCAGTAGCAAAATTACCACGTCTAGCGCTGAACTGGCCTGAACTGGCCTGGCCAAGGAGAATGGGGATATTTTCTCTTGAACTTCACACCTTGGCTTTGTTTTAGTTTTTTTGTTTTTTATTTACTTATTTTTGAAACAGAGTCTCACTATGTAGCCCAGGCTGGCCTCAAATTCACAGCGATCCTCCTGCCTCAGCCTCCAGAGTGCTGCAATGACAAGTATGCACGGTCA
>PVJO010011457.1:0-59650 GCA_004026905.1 Hystrix cristata | reverse complement strand
CCCTCCCCTCCCCCCTCTCTCCTCTCACCTCCTTTTCCTCCTAAGTAAGCTACAGCCTAACACCTTCAGGACCATGATCCCTCCCACTTGCCTATGCTCCTCCCCCACCCGAGAGAGCATGTGGGCTCCATAGGAAACACAGCCCATCACCCGTCTCCCCAGTGCTTGGCTTGGCCTGCCACAAGGTGAAGGTGCCAGACATTCGGATTCCACCTGGTGCATCCAGCTCTGCAGCTAAAGCCACCTTGTGTTTTGTCCTCAGATGTACGCATCTCTACCTTCAAGCTTAAATTAATAACAGAGAAAAGGTGAAATCATCAGCATTGAAATCTCTGCAATTACAGTGTCTGTACCATATGGAAATTGGATTCATTTGCTCAACACCCCCAAATTACATCAATCCCAAAAGTCAATTCTACCATCTTTCTCACCGGCGTTTCCAGACTGGGGATCAATTCTTGCCTCCCGCTGGGTGGCCTCAGAGATATCCCCAGTACTCCTGGCCCTGTGATCCTTCAGAGAAGATCTAAGTGGAACACATCTCTTCCTAATCTGCTCATCCTATTTAGCCCCGTCCCCTTCCCCTCTTATCTATTGCTAATGATAAATAGTCCCCCAAATCAGCAGCCTGAAACAGAGTGCATGGTGATTTCTGTGTGCCAGGATGGGTCTTCTGTGCCGGGTGCATAGCTCATCTGAATATGTTCAGAATTTCCCAGTTTTGATACTGGAGATCCTTCCTCCCAGGAAACCTCTGAGTTCCGGTTATGAAACAAAAAGCCACACACACCAGCGCTCCCCATGGGGATGGCCAGACCCTCTCCTGTCTCTCACAGGCTGCCTTCAACGTGTTGGTGGAGTAGAGATCTGGAGGCCCACAGGGGAAGGGCCCGCTTCTAGTCCAGATGACTCTCGGCCGGACTCTCCCTCCGCCCTTGTGATGGGGCACCTGGCAGCTTGCTTTATCCCATCAGCAAGTGAGAAGGTGGCAGAGAGTCTGTGAGTGAAGAGAAGACCAATGTCGCTCAGGACCTCATCCCAAGCGACAGCTCTGCCATACGGGGTCACTCTGGCAGCGCGGCCAGGGGAGGCACTTCATCCTAGGAGGCTGCCCAAGACACCCCCTTCCTGGGACCACATTCCACGGCCACCCTGGGACTCAGCCTCTCCAGGCATTTTTTGGGCTTTCCTCAATGTTGATTGTTAACTCATGTCTGGAATGCCCTTCATTCCTTGTGTCTGACTAAAACGCACTTATTCCTAAATAAGTAATCAAACCAAGTCATCTCTCTGATCTTACCTTTACATCCTCCTATTCTCTAGGGATTATTGCACAACCTTTTATTCTCAGTAGCGTTGAATGTACCAATTTAGTGTTTATTACCTATGACAATTAATTATTTCTTTTGTAGACTGTCAAGTCCCCCAAAGAAAGTCTTTTTAATCTGTTCATCTACAGCAGCGTCTCTTTCACCTCATGTGGAATCCGTGAGGACGCCTCCAAAACCACCAAATGAGAAATGGGATCGTCATTGCCATCTGTTGTGAAGCAACAGTCCCGAGAGAGGGCAGGTTGGGGCAGGGGTGTCTCCCGGGATAGGACTGCACCCCACGAGGCATGAATAACTTCCAGCGGCACTCAGAAAGCAGGGATTACGTCAGGGAGGTGATTTAGCGCTTAGTCACCACCTGGCCCTTCACACCCTGCTATTTCACCTGCTCTCAATGTTGCTGGGGGGAAGAAAATCCCGAGAACGGTCCAACCCCGTGCTGTTTCTGAGTCATTCATTGCCATGGTGGGAGTCGTGGTTTGGCTCATCCTGATGTGATATTTATCACTCAACGCGCCCCTTGCCCAGCAGCTTTGTTGAGACCTGCTGAAGACACGTGGAGACAGACAAGACGTGGGTCCGATTTTCTTTCCCTATGGAAGGTATCGTTGGAGAATATTTAACCCAAGTTGACATTTGGAAATAGAGCCACAGGCACAAACTTTCTAGACTTTTTGGATTTATAAAGAGTGCTAGACATCAAACAGAACCTGCGATTCTCAAAAAGAACCTCTCTTACCAGTGTTTTTAAACAGCTAAAGCTATCTAATAGAAATATTGAAATAATCGTTGCATCGCTTCTTGTTGCTGAAACTATGAAAGAGTGCATCTTTTCTCATCAAAGCAGTAGTTACTATCAGACAAAAGCATATTCGGCTTTTACATTTCACATACGGAGGCTGCATTTCAAAACAAGTCTATCTAGACTTCCAAAAGGTCTAGGCTCAAACAGAAGAGAGATTTAGCTCCCTTTACAATTCCACTCTCTGCTGCTACTACAGTCATCATCCCAATGGTGAGGCTGTAAAATCTATTAACCTTTACAGGTACCTCTGAAGTCTGTGACTTTCAAGAATGCATTCACAGTCAGGTCTGTTGTAAAGCAGGAGAGAGAGTCACAAGCCGTTTTTGGTGGGGGAGGGTAGGAGCATCAAACACACGTCAGCAGCAATATTCAGTTACTCTGAATTGGAAAGCAGTTCTTTGAGAGACCCGAAGGGGAACTCACTTCTCCGGCTCAGAATGAAAGTTAAACAATGCACAGGAAGGCTAAGAACTTGGTAGGGCTGAGTGCTCTGAGATATATTAAAAAGCAAAAGTTAAAAATCAAATTCTCAGACTTACGACTTAAGAGTCTACCTTCAATCTGTTCAGTGAACTATACTTGCAGAAAGATGTCAAAGCAGCACAACTGTAGGATTATTAATTACTGTGGAAATGCCATGTTGATCCATTACGGTGTCTTTCTAAAATCCCTCCCGGGGAAAGCTCGTGGAATCACACTGTCTGCCAGAACACAAGAAACGCCCTTTCCGCGTTTGGGTGCAGCGCCGCACGGCAGAACCAGCACGCTGATGTGCTTTTACATGGGAGAAAGAGAGAATGCCCAAGAGAGAGTCATGCTACCCTAAACGTGAGCCAGGAAGGACACCACGGAAAGACGACCTGTGGCTTTGATTTGTCCTCTGTTGGAGAGATGGCACAGATTGGAGCCACTTGGGAAAGTTAGAAAATGAATAAATGAAGTCACAGCGTGTGTTTTTGTACCTATCAGATTAGTCAAAGTTCACTTTCGCCAGTCACAATGAGAAGGTGCCCTTCTTGTGAATGTGAGGAACACCCAGACTTTACAAGGCAGGGAAGGTGGTCCACACACGTGTTGCCAGTGCGGGGCAGGCTCTCTGTCTTCCTCAGAGGGGAATGTGCTCATCTTTGGAATGTGCAGATCCTGCATTGTGATTTTATGCTTTTTTATCCCCAAGACACTCATAGCATCGTGTAGGAGGGTAATTAAGTTCATCATTGTTTTATTAAGTCTCCTATTATACAACTATGCTGTATAAAACTAAATAGCTGCTGAAAACAAATGAGGAATGTTTATATAAATCAAAATATCTCCAATATATTATTCAATAAGCAGCACTAATGATAATCTTATAATATAACATGGCCAAGTCCCCTGGTAAGCGTAGCATCCCCATGACGCATCATCTTATAAACAGGTGACTTTGTGGGTGATGTTTTAGATCTAAACATAACAACAATACATGTGAACATATTACAGTAATTAATACGAATTAATACAGATTAAAACATAGATATCAAAATAAACCTGCTTTTCTACCTACATTTCTGACAAATCCATCCCAGAAATGCTTGTGAAAGCATTTCCTTATTACTTATTTCTATCTCTGACAATAATAAATCACTTAACTACTTATTTTTTCAACTCTAGTCTATGTACTGAGCTATCTTAAAATTGCCAACCCATATTCCAGTGAGGAAAAAGCAAACCAAAGGGAATACAGTTTGTGTACAATCTGTTTCATCTTTTCCTTAACAGTGCTATGTTGATACACACACTGCTTTACGAAGTTACCCCTCCCCTTATCTACAGGGGATGTAGCCCAAGACCCTGACGGATGTCTGCAAACATGGATGGTACTCAATCCTACATAGACTCGGTTTCTCCTACAGGAACATATCCATGATAAAGTTTAATGTCTTACTTAGGCATAGTAAAAGATGAACAACCATAACTAATAATAAAATAGAATAATCATAACTATATACAATAATAAAAGACTGTGTTTTGGTGCCATTAATAAGGAATAGAAAGGTTGTCTGAACACAAGCATTGTAGCACCATGGCAGTGGACCTGATAACCTAGAAGGGTACTAAGTGGCTACCTGGCAGGTAGTGTATACAGTGTGGATACACTGCACAAAGGGACAGAAGGGGGTAAATTGGCAAGAGTTTTTTTTATCATGCTACTTGGAACAGTGCATAATGTAAAATGCATCAAGCTTTTTTTTAATTTCTGGAGCTTTCTGTGTAACAGTTTTGGACTGAGTTGATACCAAATAACTGAAAGTACAGATAGGGAGGGACACTGTACTTAGCTCATTCTTTATTTCCTATTTCTTCAAATGAAGTTTGAATTTGGGATGCACTAAAGTTTGTGCTTCGAAGTATAGAGTTCTGAGGGTTTTGACAAATGCCTAGAATGCTGTAATCACCACCAAAGTATGGTGTAGAATGTGTCCACCATCCTAAAACTTACTACGGACAGCTTCCTTTTCAAAAACCCTCCACCCTCCCTCAAATCCTGACAACTGTTCATCAGGTTTTTCTCTCTCTTTCTCTTTTCTTTCTTCCTTTTTTTTTTTCAGAATGTAATGTATGATTAATGGGTTTTGTTTTGGCAAATGTTTCATATAACACACTTTCATCATTTCTCCCTCCATTATTCCCTTTGTTCCACCTCCCCACTCCCATTTCTTTTTTGGGGAGTTCAATGTGTATAATGTATTTTTATCATATTCGCACTCCTTATTCCCTGCCTTACACCGTTTCTTCCCCCTTTCTTCCTCCTTCTTCTTCCTTTTCTCTTCTCTACTTGTTCTTTCTACTTTTTTGTCATCTTCTTTAGATCCCACGAATTAGGAAGAACATGCACAATATTTATCTTTCTGAGTCCGTATGACTCATTTTGCTTAAAATTGATGATCTCTGCATACATCTATTATTCTGCAAATTTTTTTTCTTTTTATGGCTGAGTAGTACTCTATTTTGTATGTAGACCACATTTTCTTTATTCATTCAGCTGCTGAGGGCACCTAGGCTGGTTCCATATCTTGACTATTATATATTGTGCCACACTAAACATGCAGGTAGGTATACAGGAATCCTGAGGGATGCTGACTTTAATGCCTTCAGGTACATACTGAGAAATGGGACGACTGGATCAAGTGGGAGTTCTGTTTTTGGTTTTTTGAAGAATTTCCATTCTGATTTCCATAATGATTGTACTAATTTATATTAGCACCAGCAGTGTAAAAACCTTCCTTTTTCCCTACATCCTTGCCAAAATTGGTTGTTTTTTGCTTTCTTGATGACAGCCATTCTGAGTGGAGTGAGACAAAATCTCAATGCAGCTTCGATTTGCACTTCCCTAATGGCCAAAGATGTTGAACGCTGTGGTCTTGCCAAGTGCCCATAAAGGCAGTTAGATCCAGATGTGCCCTTCCTGTCATCGATAACCTACTACCCTTTCCGTGTATTCGTTCTTTCCATTATTGTGAAAGGGATGCTGAAGTTTCGAAATATAACTGTGGGTTTGTCTATTTGTCCTCTCACCTCCGGCAGTTTTTATCTTATGTATTTTGAAGCTCTGTTGTTGGGCACCCACACATCTAGTTACTTTGTCTTTTTGCAAAATTGACAAGCACTAATACGCAATATTCTTCTTTGTCCCTCATACGTCTAATTACCTACTAACGACTGATACTTTAAATTCCTTCTCCCAAGGCCTGATATGGAGACTGGAGAGGACAGTAGGTTCACCTCCTCAGACCTTCTTTCTCTTTGTCTCTGTGTGCCTCACAATACATCCTTGTGGATGACGTATGTTGTATGGGCCAGTGAGAGAGAGAGAGAGAGCATGTGTGTGAGAAAGAGAGAGAAATAGAAGATAGATAAATAAGGTCTTTTTCAAATGGATGGAGGAATAAGAGACAAAAGGAAGGGGAGGAAGAGGAGGGAAAGAGGTGGGGAAAGGGAGAATTCAAGTAAAAAGGCAATGATGAAAATACAGCTTTTGCAAAGGGGAGGGGGGAACCAAGAGTCAGAGGGAGCACTTTGGGAGGGGAGGGGTGTGGAATGGAAAAAAAAAGAAAAATTAAGGTGTATTGTGCCCATGTACCAACTCCCCACAATAAGTGTAATCATTATGTATGCAAACATGTACTAATAAATTTTTTAAAGGAACATAGGAAAAAGAAGATGGGTTGATGGTAAATGTTAAGTGGCTAGAAAGAGCATTGAACTTAGAACAATGAAATATGTTTTCAAGTTTATTTCTATCGTTTTCTAAATTTGTGATGTTAGATATTTTGCTATACTTCTGCAAATCTCAACTGTCTCCCCTGGAAAATGACTGGGACCTTCCTTCACACTGCAGAGAGGACTTGCTGTGCCTTTTGCCATCTCGTTTCCAGCTGGGTCCCCAGATGGAAGGGAGATGAGCCTCCCGACTTCACCACCCAGGAAAACTAGGTCAGAGGAGCTCAGCGACACACCCCAGGTTGGAGAGCTCAAAAGCATACCAAAGAAGACGCTTCTTTACCATAGCCTGGTGCTCTTTCAAATTCAGTGGCTGGCTTCAATGTTGACCTGATGGGGAAATTTGATTTGGTTCTCATCCAGTTCTGCTAGCGACCAGAATCGTGGAGGAAATTGAGTTCTTGAACCAAGGTACCACTGCATTTGAAAATTTAAATTTGTACCATAGTGGTCACTTTATCCCAGGAAAAGCCAAGACTTTCTTCAACTTCTGACAGAACGCTGTGCGGAAGATTTGGTCTAAATCTTCTCATCTTACTGCCTAGGAAACTGGAGTTAGAAATCGCAGTGGGAGGTGGCGAGTGGAGCCACACGGAGGCAGAGATGGATTCTCTACCCCCTACAACCGCATTCACTTTTCCAGAATTTATAACCAAATAGCTTATTTCTTCCTTGTAGTTCTAACCAGGGATTAATTCATTTCTAATTCAATTTGTGTTTCATGGGGAAAAATAATAGTCTGCGGATGGTTTTCAAATACAAAAATAGGAAGCAAAATTTCCATGACGATTCAGAGTGAAATTAAAGTAATTACCTGTGCCAATGAAATAAGAAAACATTCTCGTGCCCTTTGAGAGCTAAAAGCCTTCATTTACTTTATGTTACTCTCCATATTCCAAGGGGATAAGTAAGATGCAAGGACTTCAAGCCAGATGGACCATTCAGAACCCTCCCCATTCTCTCTCTCTCTTTAGAGACAGGGTTTTGCTACATTGCTATGTTACCCAGGGTGCTCTCGAACTTGCAGTCCTCCTGCCTCAGTCTCCCGGAGTGCCGGGATGATAGCCCGGGGCATCACACCCTGTTTCATCTTTCCCATATGCTCCCTGTTCCCTTCTATGCCCATGAGAAATGGAGCTCTTTTCTACTTGGGGATGCAGTGATGAGCCCAGCACACTAGGGAGAAGCCAGCACTTTCTACCCGCACCTCTATTTTCGTGGGCTTTTCAGCAAGGTTGTGTTAGGAATGCCGCTTGATTTTAGAAAACCTCAAAGATCCTGTTGCCTGTATAATCACCTGAGGTGGCAGTCCAAGGGGAGGCCAGTGGGTGCTATCAGACACAGTCCTCCTTTCCAGGGTGCCTGGGCTAATGTCGTGTCTGCACACAGCCACATGCCAGCTTAGCACCCTCTGAGTTCAGTACCCCGGACATAACTGTATATGTCTCAGCAAAACCATCGGTAAAGACATGCTTGCGTGGTTTTTAAAAACAGTATTTTCAAATGCATAACAGTATGACTTTGTCTCAGACTTTGTGTGTGTGTGTGTGTGTGTGTGTGTGTGTGTGTGTGTGTGTGTGCTGGGGATTGAACTCAGGGCCTTGTGCTTGCGAGACAAGCACTCTAACCACTGAGCTGAATCCCCAGCCCCTAGACATTTTTAAAACACACATTAAAAAAAATTTTTTTAAATGACCCACAACTCTCCTCTCAGATATAATTTATCACTTTAACGATTGAGCTTGAATCTTTTCGTTAGGTTCGGGCATCATATTTGGTGATGTTCAGTTTGTTTTATATTGATAAGGTTCTAGTCAACTAGAAGACATTTGTTTGCTTACGTTCTTCATATCTGTGGAAGTGTTCACCAGAAAAGCTTTATTTTAAGGGACAAGCTACCATTTGACAGTCATGATGACAGCAGAGCAGAAGTCAGAAAAAAGGAGCAGAGGAAAAGGAGGACAAGAGAAAGATACAAATGTAGTGATGGGACTTGAGAGTACAGTAAGAGCCCAATACACATGTAGACATCAATGACAAAATTACCATTTTTCTAAAAACAACAAACAAACAAACAAACAAACAAAAAAGGGCAGTGTGTGGTGAGTGCCAGGCCCATGGCCCTGGGAGAGGTTTAGAACACAAAGCCTTCTTCCGAACAAATCCTGACATACAGTCACCCTTTAGCTGGAGAAAGACATTCTGGCAATTCATGAAGGTACTTCGAAATCATTGCTCCATGATGTTTCTTCTTTTTTATATTTTCCACTGCTTCCATAAAACGAAAAGCTATTGTTCTCAGTCTTAGGACTTTATGTGCAAAATGACTGGACCTGTCTGTCTCAATTTAGGATCCTGCTAGTAATTTATTTAGAACAATGATTCATGCATGTGTAATGGCCTTATGTTTAGAAAAATAAATTTATAATAGTACATTTGGTATTATAAGTTGTGATTTGATATCGTATAAATACCCACTTTAACATAATTCTTTAAAATTCTTGAAAGAAACCGTCTTAGAAATATTTTTAAAAACTGTATCATGACTCTAAACTCATCTCTTACCATTCAGTGCAATGTGTATATCAGGCTTTAGGCAGTGGAGGAAAGGTTACATTACAGTTTTTACAAATTTTTACTTACTAGAATATTAATGCCAAGTCTTTCTAAAGTGTACGAATCTCACCTCGACTTCACAGCACTGTTTTGTTTTGATTTTTGCTAAGTCTAAAACAACACTTCATTATAACAATTATTTGAATTTAAGCAATAAATATTATTTACATACGTAAATTCTATTTCATTTTGTAAGATAATCATTCTATATCCTTTGCCAGGCTGTTTCCTGGCAATTTGATGTAGCTCTACTTTGGTTTTTGATTGCTCTGTATCTTCTCCTTTCAATCAGAATATGCTTTATAACATTTCAACTTAATAATTCAGTATCTCAGAAGGACATCTGTATATGTACATACACATGTATGTCAGACAAATGTATTTTAAAAGTATGTGTCACGTTCGTGTTACTTTTGTGTAGAAAAGATATTCCACTGCATGTATGTTTTCTGTTGGGTTTTAATATAAAATCTGTGTGTGAGGATTATATTGTTTTTATGCTCAAAGCCGTTTAAGAAGTGTATGCAATGTTTGTACTGATTTTATGTTGTAGGAGATGCTCCCCTGCATGGAACATCTGTGAGTTTTTACCATGTGTGGTTTTCTTGACATTATTACTTCCCAAATCTTCTGTGGCAAAGGGACAGATTTCTTGGGTTTGTTTTGGGTTTTTTTTTTTCTTAATTCCCAATTTAATCTAGAATTTTGTTTTACAGATACCATTTCAAATTCCTGTAGAAGTTCCTAGACACGTTCCATTTCAGTCTGTCTTGCTGCTGAACGCCAACTGACAGCCCCAGCCAGGCAACCCCACCTACTGGGCCCCGCCCACCCTTGGCCATGTCCCCGGCACTGTGAGGCCCCGCCCACCCTTTGGCCACACCCTGGTGCTGTGAAGCCCCACCTACGTTTGACCTCGCCCTGGCACTGTAAGGCTCCGCCTACCCTTGGCCACACCCATGGCGCTGTGAAGCCACACCCACATCAGTGTTCTAAGGGCCCAGGGCCTGGCCCTCCTCTTCTGTCATCTACTGATATGCAAGCAAAATCTCAATACAGAATTCGAGGAGCGTTTTCTTCACTCATACCTCTTAAAATATTGTACCACAAGCTACAAAAAATTTCATCACCCAAATGTCCTGATTTCCCTGGAATGAAAGATTTCCTAGGAGATCATCTTACAAACTGCAGTGATATTTTTGTACTCTTTAGCTCATTTTATTGTAACCAAAAACTACTGAAGTTGGCAAGAGACTGTTACTTGCATTTTACAAACAATAAAACTAATTTAAATGTAGTTTGCCCCACATCTCAAAAATGGCAAATACCAGGGCCAGATTTCCCGTGTAGACTGTGATAGTTTCCTTTCTCTGATACAAATCAGAGTAAAAATGGTAAAGTTTGCTTTGCACATTTAAGAGACAGAACATGTATGGTGAACATTCCGTAGTCTCCTATCTATGCAACAGCAGGATTATTCGTTCTTTTATCAGCCTGTGGCTCTGCACTGCACTTTACAGCCCAGATGTTTCCAATCGGACAGTGTGGATCTGGCACCAGGACTTGGGTAAATGAAGTAGTTGGGGCATATGCCACACATTCCCCCACACTCAGGAAGTGGACTTAGCAGTTGTTTCAGAAGATCCTTCAACTGTGTGTTTTATCCTTTCAACAGAGACAGGCCAGCCAGCATGGGCCTGAGACGTCCCTGTCATTCTAAGCAGTGGGGCCACCTTAGGGGCACTCAGGAAATCTCCACCCTGGTGTCCACTGGGGTGTCTCTCTGCCTTTCTCTCCAGCTCCTTCCAGACTGCGTTTCCCCACCCTGGTCCTTCTTCACTGCCTGTTAGCTTCACTTCTGTGCACTTTGTGTCTGGCTTCGGTCTGCTCTTGACCTGTCCCAGCACTCAACGGACGTGTGGACATTTCTACTTCGATCTCCTTCCAGCACTGAGTCAGCGCCTGTGCCCACCTGCTGCCCTCCCACAGCATGGCTTTCCTTCCTGGACTGGACACTGCCCTCCTCCTTCCCCCACTTCCGAGAAGCTTCCAATTTGAGAGATTTCCAGATACAGCAACTTTTATTAAAACCAAATTCGGTGGAGGAGTCAAGGGGGAGGAACTAGGAGGATACGAGGCCAGGGCCACCTGCAAGTGGCAGGAGGGTTTGTCAGACTTCAAAGGCACACAGAGGCCAGGGACTCGGGAGATGTGTGGGAGAGGAAGAGAGGTGTGCAGGGTCTCTGAGAGAAACCTGAGAGAGGGGGTTTCCATGCAAAGAAGAGTGAAAAGAAATTAGATTTCACTGAGCTAGGCATGGCTTACCTATGAGGAGACAGAAACAATACAGAAAAAAATATCAATGCAGGAATTTTGGCTATGGAAGGACAAGAGAAGAGAGAAAGAATAAAAGAGGAAAGGAAGAAAAAGAGGGAGAGAGAGGGATGGAGGGAGAATGGTGCACTGAAGGTAGCACGAGTTACCACACAATATCGAGATACTTTAGTTGTATTTGAACAAAGTTTCAGAAATGAAAACCCTGTATTTTTCGCCTCCATGCTTTACCTTCGTACCATATTTTAAAGATCACTTCATCGATTGCTTTTATACAACGTACAGTCACAGTACCACATTTCCTTGTGTGGAGGAACCAAGCCTGTGATTTCTGCTGTTAACTGTGGAGTTTATTTCTAGCTCTTCCTTCCCCCAAAAACGACTGTCCTGTTACTTAATAAGTGCAGAACAGAAACCACATTAGCCAGTGAAAGAAAACAATTTGAGGGAAAGTCAGACGTTAAAATTGGATGGATGGACAGATTGATAGACAGACAGACAGACAGATACATACATATATACATACATACATACATAGACAGATGGATAGATAGGAAATTTATACTCACCCCTCTTATAATTTTCTGCTACTGTGAAAAGAATCATTTCATTGTCTCATTTTGTAACTGATCATGGCTCCTACATAAGGAAGTTATTTATGTTTGTAGATGTAGTTTTATTTTTAACTAACCACATTTTACTGCATTCAATTATTAGTTGCAGTAGTTTCCAAATTTTTTCTCCACAGTTTTCCAAGAGAACCAAGATATCATCTGCAAAGAATAACAACTTTGTTTCTTGTTCTTTCAGAATTCAACGGATTTGGTCCTCGTTGCTGGATTTTATTTCATCCCCTAGAATTTTCAGAGTGCTGTTGAAAGCAGTGCCGAGCAGCAATTCCTCCTCCGTCTGGGCGCAGGGTGGACGCTCAGCACTGCTCAGCTGGGCAGCAGGGATTGTGCCGGAAGAGCTGCCCTAATACTCAGCTCCTGACTTGCTAGATTGCTACCCGGAATGGCCACACTGCAGGGAATTATCCCTTGCACCCCAGGAGCATTGAACTCCCATGAGTCTTAGGTGAAACCAGAGGTTTTTGGTTGTCTTTTGGTTTGTTTGTTTTTGCAGCACTGGCGATTGCACCCAGGGTGTTCCCACTGAACCACATCCCCATTTTACCCCCTCTTCTTGAGACAGGGTCTCACTAAGTCACCAAATTGCCCCAGCTGGGCTCGAACTCATAATCCTCCTGCCTCAGCCTCCCAGAGCGCTGGGATGACAAGTGTGTGCCGGTGAGCCAGGCTGACGTGGGAAATTTTAAGCATCAGTGTGCATCACGGCTCTCTTGGCTGACGTCTCTCTCCTAACACTCAAATCTTCTGCACCGTGTCCCAAGTGTGTCGGCGCCACCCCCCGTCCCTCAGCGTGGCGCTCATTCCCGGACTGACCATTCCAGAAACTTCTCATTGATTTAAAAACTGGCCATCGGGGACAGCAGCTTCTTAACAAAATGTACGTCAGGGGAAGTTAAACCGTGTTTCCTGAGAAAAGAATGCATGGGAAATAGATGCCAGAACTTCTAGGTGTGAAACAGCGTTAAATTGTTCTTTTTCTGAACTATGAGCGTCCTCAGAGCCTTCCCTTGCGGACGCTTACGGTGAGTCACCAAGAGGGAAGTGGCGTACGTGCCCCTTCCCATGCCCAGAAACAGTGGCGCACACATCCACCACTGGCCTCGCTGCCGGGAAATGGGCTGTGAAACTTTAATAGAAAGGACAAAGAGAGAGGAAGATGAACATGGAGGACCCTAGAGTTTCCAGTGCACAGCCTTGAAAGATTTCTATGCATAGACCATCTCACTTTTTTTCTTGTCTTTTTCTTTTTTGAAAGGTGGTCTCCCTATGCAGCTCAGGTTGGCTTTGAACTCATGGGGATCCTCTTGCCTCAGCCTCCTAAGTGCTGAGAGTGCAGGTGTGTGCCATCATGCCCAGCAATAAACAGCCTCATTTTGCCCTTGCCTGGCCCTGCAGGTGACAGGGACCATCCCACCTTGGTGACATCCAGGGAGGGGATGCATAGTAGGTTTTTCCATTAGCCCAGCCTCCTCCCCACCTGGTTCCCACCTGGTACGGAGATGTCGCTGACTTGACTTCCTCCTTGGCAAGGCTGAGAGTCCCCCAGGCAGGGAACCAAGAATCCTTCTTATCCCCAGCAGAGATCACAAGGCTGAGCTGCCAAGCGTGGGGCAGGTTTGTGGGACTGGCTGGACCTCCAGTCTCCTGAACGTCGGCGCAGAGAGCCCTGAGGGGCCTGATGTCATTCTTTGGATGTCATTCTTTGAATGTTGCCATCACAGATGCCTTTGGTGCCCCCTTCCTGTCTTCACTTTTTTCAGACAAATGAGGACAGAGGTGTCTCACTGTGACTGTGCTACTCAAATATTCACAGGACACTCTGTCCTCTGGGGCAAGAGTCTCGGCTGAGTGTGATCATCTCGTGTAACCCAAGAGGTGCCTGGCTCAGCAAGCGTGTGGTATGTGTGGTTCCTGAGGGTTGCTCTCTGCCGAGCAATGTCCTCTCCCATGATGGCCGCTCTCATAGAAAGACATTTTCCGCCTCCAACTCTTCTTCCTGTGTGTTCCTACATGTGCCCACTGCTTCTTCACAAATCACTCCAAAACATGGTACTTAAAGCAACACTTAAATTACCATAGCTCATGGTTCCAAGCTCGACCAGGCTCACCCGGGGACCACAGGTTTGGGATACAGATGTGGCCAGATGTAGGCTAGCAAGAAGGCGCAGCTCGAGTGGGACATCCCCAAGGCTCATCTCCGAGGCTGCCAATCCTGCTGGCCCGGAAGACTTGCCATCCTGGATAGCCCTGCGTTCATCACTGAAAGCCCCCATCCTTCCAGGAGAAAGGGTTTATTTTCAGAGATTAGCACAAAGGCTTCTTGAGGTGGGCTACACAACCCCCTCGGCAGTCCCCTAAACAGGAACGGGCAGGGACACAGATTTGGGTGCCAAATAGCAACATAGATTTTTGCCTTTGCATTCGCTGCTCTTGTTTTGCCCACTCACCATGGATGTGGCAGTCACCATTTGGGGTGCCACCGTGGGGACAACACTAAGGCGAAACCAGAGTGCTGCCCCTTGCAAAGAGGCAAAGGTAAAAGGTGTCCCACTGCCTTTGCATTCAAAGTAACCACCTGAGTGTCCCTCCGCCCCTTCCTGAATCCAGTTTCTGCCAGCCAAGCTGGGTGGGAGCGGGAGCCACTAAGCAGGACCACGTCTAGCTGAAGTTCCATGACTAATGCTCCAGCCTGCTGCTGTTAACAGGAAGATGCTTATGAAAGGGGGCATCTCTTTGCCACTTCGGCCTGTTTGCACACTGAAAATATTTTTTAAAAATCCCACCAAGTTTCAAAAAGCACAACTTGAATGTTGCAGCACGTCAAGTGCCCCGCTGAGCCCGAGGGAACGGAGTGGCGTGCAGACGTCACGTTAGGTATTCTAGGGAATCCACAGGTGAAATAACATCTCCAGGAGAGTGCTCGTGGGTGACACGCCAATATGGCCCCATGTAACGTCAGGGAGTTTGGCAGCACGTAGGGCAGGGTCCTTTGTCAATGCTGCAGGGTGCCGGTGTTGGGAGGGCAAAGACTCTCCTAGTGGTGTCACCTCCCTCTCGCCACCAGCACTTCTCCAGTTACGAGGATGCCTGGTGCTGCACACGCTGGCCGGAGATGGGATGCCCCCAGGAGGAAGACATTCAGGCTGCAGAGACACCAAGCCTGCAGCTGTAGGGCTCCTCCTGTCGTCGCACCTGTGGCCACGTGGCGGACCAGAGAGAGTGTGCAGACCTCATATCATCGGTCAGACCCCCGCCCATTACAGCCCCGCAGATGGGCAGTGCCCCATCATGGAAACTATGACGAGGGCCAGATGGTGCCAAAAGAAATCTAGCACCAATATACAAGCCAGATGTGTGTCGTCTAGACAATCCCCAATCATGATCCAACTGCCCCACAAATCCAATTAGACCCTGCACTGCACCCCACACTTCCAGCCACAAAGAGACTCACTTAGGGGCGGACCCTGTCACATTCCCTCCCATGCGGCTCATGACACTGGAAAGTCCAGCTTTGCTCAAACACAGACGCCAGGGTAAAGAGCCAACCTCAGCCATGCACGCCGCCGTAGAAGGGGTGAGTGGGTCCCAGGGAGGGACAGGGCGGAGCCCATCTGCCTCGCAGGGACTGGGGCAGGCAGGAGCTGTGGGAAGGAATTGGTGTGCTCTAAATCTGGACTCTTTGGGGATGCTTCAGTGCTGAATCAATTACAAATGGGACAGCCTGGGGATGTTTCTGATATTTCTGTTGGCAGGAAGGTATCTGCATCCTGACCCTGGCTATCATGGATGTGTCTGGGAAATATCTTCAAAATGTGGAATCTGGGATTCCAGAGAGGCAGACAGGTTTGCTGAGTGTTTGTTCAGAGTGCTGAGTGCCAGTTCAGAGGCTGCTGGTCTGCAGCTGACCAGCACCAGCGTCCCTGGTTGTGTAAATTCAACCGGTTGCATCCTGCCTGGAGTCTGCCTTTCCCAGCAGTCAACTAGACATGATGTTTATAACCCAGATGTAAAAAGTGATATCACACCTCAGGTTCTCTTTTCTTGGTGAAGATTCCTAAAAGCCCTTTCTACTAGTGATTACTCCTAGAAATGACTGTCTCCATGTCCCAGGAGAAGGAACTAGGGCTCCGAGATAAGAGTGGCCCAAGGTGACAAGTAGTCACCAAATGTCCTTGGCGGACATCAGAGTTCCGTGGGGTTTCCTGGATGGCAGTCTACACTCAGCTACCTTTTTCTGCATCTCAGAATAAGCCAAGAGAGAAAGAAGACAAATCAAGTATATACCCTTCCTGGTTGCCTCTCCCTCTAAGCATTTTCCTAAAGTATTCAGTAAAGATTAGATTCAGCTCTAAGAAACAGAAAATCCAAGTAATCAGATTGAAAGTGTAGAAGTGAGTGCACACCGGTAATACCAGCACTCTGGGAGGCTGAGGTAGGAGCCAGTCCGGGCCACCTAGTGATTTAACAAGACCCTGTCTCAAAATTTCAAAATAAAATTTTAAAAGGGCTGGGGATTACAGATCAGTACAGAGTCCCTGGGATCAGTTCCTAGTATTGCCAAAAATATAGGGGTTCATTTCTCTCTCTAATGTTAAGGAAGTGTGAAAGTAGAAAGTCTAAGGATAGCAGGCCGGCATGGCGATTTCATTGGAAAAATGTACCTATGTGGCTTTTATCCTCCAATGTGCCTCACGGTCAGAAATGGCTGCTGAAGCTCAGCCATCCCATTGACATCCTATCCAAGGAGGAGGGAAGGCAAAGAGTATACGAACCAAGTGGGCCACCTTTGAAGAAGAGTTCCCCAAATCCACCCATCATGCTATGTGCAGAAGAAGGGAGGAAATGCCTCTTTTTACTTGGGACATTGTGCTTGACATGAAGAAGGGGCCGGGGTCATTGAGAAGAAGGGGGAAAATGGAAATTCAGGAGCAACCAACATTCTCAGCTCTGATTAAAGCAGTGATCCAAACGCTGCCCAGGAGAAATGGTAGGTTGAGAAGTCTCCTCAGCTGGGGTCCAGCATCTCTGCCACATACGATGCCACTCTGGAACTCGCAATTGGACCCAAGTCTAGCATTTTGTACTGCAAGTCGAAGACAAGGAACCAGGCCGCCTAAGGAGTGAGATGCCAGCCCTGCCCTGCGATGGGCTCACTGTGTCACCCAAGACACAGTCATGTCCCTGCTGGGGCCCCAGCCATTTGTCCTTGAAAGGCACAGGGTGACCAGCCCACGGAAGGACAATGTTCATTCCACGTGGGGTCCCAGCACCTCTCCCTGCTCAGCACACCCTCAACATGGTCCTCAGCATGGAGTCCTGGGCCATATGTGCAAGTTATTCTCCCCACACCCATCTAAAGATGAGGAAATTGAACAGAAAAGCATTTAAAAGTCACATTGAAAGCACACAGAGGCGAGCGACCAAGCTGCATTCAATATCAGGGATGGCAGGACATCCAGAGTGCTTTGGGGTGTAAGTGCAGTACAGAACTTCTCCACCTGCCTGGGCGAGCCAGACCCAGCCCTCGAAGCATTAGTTAGGTCCCTGGGTCCCCTTGAAAGGGACATGGGGACCTCATCCACTTTCATATTTCTCTGTGTTTCTTCCTAACCTCCTTAGGGTTAGCGGCTCCCTTCCTCCCTCCCTTCCACATGTTTTCAAGGGTCCAAAGCAGCAAAGCCAAGCAATCATGGACTGGACCCTCAGAAATGGTGAGCCGAAGGCCCTTTTACTGAGTTGATTTATCTCAGGCATTTTGTCACAGTGATGGAAATCCAACTAACCCACTAACGACACCTTGTCATCGTGCGCACTGGAGATAATGGGAAATTGCATGTGAAAATGCATTATAAAAGACACAGCTCTTATACATGGAGGTAGCGTGATGTAGGGAAATTAACAGTGCCTCTGGGATGAATTAAGCCAGCTTTGAATCTTGAATCTGTCCTGGCGAAAGACACGAGCTTGAAAATATGAAGCTCTCTGAATCTCTGCCCATAAAAAACGGGAATAATCACATACACTTTTCAATGCTAGTGTGAGAGCTTAGTTTACCCGTGTAAGCCTCTAGATCAAGGCTTGGCACAGTCTTTTCTTTCTTGTCCTGAGCTAGTACTTAAAATCCAATCTTGGAACTGTTCACTTAAATCCTCACATGTTCTTAGTTAAAGTCCCATCTTCCTTCATGAACCCTCCATTTTCTCATGTGTTGATATCATGCCCTGCTACAGTTGTATTAAGAAAAGACTCACTCAATTAGTACACTCGAACTTCTGGAGGAGGTGACCTCAGGACATCTTCCGGGCGTGGTGGGAAAATGGCCCTAGATGTGTTGGAAATCAAATCAAGACACACTTGCTGCTGAGACAAAATAAAATACCATCAACTTGCATTTGAAGCAGCATTATTGAAACTGATGAGGAAAACTTACAGTAAAGGCAGCGTGTTTCTGTCTCCAGAAATCTGGTCATTCAAGTGATTCAGACTTTCCCATTGAAAACAGGGGAAAAAGCTGGACGAAGTGTAAGGGCATCATAAACACATTAGAGAGGCCACAAGAGAGCCACGTGTATCAAAGTCTGTCCGAGGAAGCAGGAGCCAAAGAGGAAGAGCCGCGATGAAGCCAGTTTGGGACCGAACACTCTTCCCATGAAGCCACCAATGGAGCGGGGGAACCCAATTCATGACCTCACATTTCCCTAATTACCTCCTAAAAGCCCCACCTCCAAATACCATTATTAGCATGTGAAAGTAGGATTAAGTTTCCAACACATGAATTTTAGGAGGACACATTCAAACCATAGCACAAATTATACTCAACAATATTGAAGATAGCAATAATGATACCTGATCAAATTGGGTTACCCAACTACCGAATTAACAGACGAGATAGCAAGTGACCAAATTAACATACTAGAAATGATGTCATCATATCATTGTCTCTTAATGGAAGCTGAAAAGAACATCTGATAAATTTCAGCCTTCACTTACATTTTACAAAGTAGGTTTAAAAAGGAAATTGCTTCAACAGGTAAGTGTGACTAGAAAAATCATTCTGTAAACTGAAGTTATAGTTTAATCCCTAAACACTTCTTTCCTTTGAGATTGGGACCAGGAAGAGCATGAACACCCTCCAGAAGCATTACGCACAGCACTGGGGAGGGGAGTAGACAGCCAGAAAAGTAAAGCAGGAAAAGGATGTGAAAAGGGCAAGATCGGAGAGCAACAAAGAGAACTCACATTACCCAGAGACAAGATAATTGCTTAGAGAGAAAACTCCAAAAGACTTTATCAAATGTCACACACAGAAATCAAAACTGTTAATGCCAAGACCTAAAGCAAAAGGTTTAAGCTACTTAAAAAATGATGTAGTGGCACTTTATGACATAGCAATAATTTCCTCAAAACACACACAAAAATACAGAGCTTTTTTTAAATCATTGGATTTGTGTATATCAAAATAAAAAAAGAAATGATTAAAAATACTTTTAACATGTTAAGAGTCAAGCAATGGGTTAGTAAATAAAATTCCCAATCCACATACCTGATACTGGACTAGTAACCAAAATTTATGTCTCTGTCTTCTAAATCAGAAAGAAATTGATCCTTTCTGAAAAACAGGAAAAACAATTTAGGAAGAGGAAACTGAAAATCCTCCCACCTGTGCCTGCCTTCCTGGGGCTGTTTCTGAGTCGCATCCTTTATAATAAAATTGTCACTATAAGGAGTGTGCTTCTTGAGTTCTAGAAGTCATTCTAGTGGATTATGGAACCTGATGGAGTCGTGAGAGGCCACATGTTCACAGTTCTTCTGAAGTGTGGGTGACCCCGAGACCTGTGGCCGGCTTTTGAAGAGGTAGCATCCTTGTAGGGCTGAGCCCACAAACCTTTTGGTTTCTGAGATAACTATAGCCAGCTGGGGACAAATTCAATTAAAGTGCTACCACTAAGAGCAGAAATGGGTCCTCAGTTCTAAGAAACCAATCCATCCATCGTCTCCTTCCTTTTTAGACCTCATCACATCCTCTGGGCTTTGACCTAGCAAGTGTCCTTTCTTGGTCATTCAGAGACATGGGTCCCCTTCTTTGTTAGTTTTATCACAGCCTGAGCTCTTATCTGTTTCTTTCTTTGCACACACTTTCCTTCAGCACAATTATACCTCCCATGGACTCAACTCTGACCTGAAGAGTCCCCGGTCTCCACTTCCAGCCCTCACTAGACCTTTCTGCTCAGATTGCTCAAATGTGCCTCAAATTCAAACCGTTCATCCTCCACACCCCCCCCCCGACCCACTTGCAATATATCCTTCTCTATCAGTATTTTCAGAAGGCTGCCAGGAAACGTGGGCGAGGACATGGAATCTCCCAGGTCCAGTGCACTTCGTCAGGGGGACAACTGTCTTGGATGATCACCATGGGCAGGACGGCATAGAAGTAAGCATGTCCACAGGGGCTGAGAGCCACACCTCACAGTGACCCCAGCTCTGGAGGACAGATGCACCAAGGTGGCCCCGTGAAATGAAGCTGACAATAAGGTTTCCGGGAACATGGCTTTCTGCAGAATGGGGTCCCACAAGCGTGGAGTCCCGTGCCATGCTGTAGCAAGAACCAGCCATCTAATGTCCCCTGCTCTGGTACAGGCAATAAGGGGTGCACTGTCTCCAGGGAACATTAAAAAAATCATAAAACTCAATAGAAGGCCATGTGGGTTTTATTATCAGGGTTTACCAGCAGTTCCAAACACCACCTGTGATAAAATGTGCCTCCCCCCTGAAATGATTTGAATAACGGACCTTAGTGACCCTCCCAGAGAATTCCACCACACATCATGTCTAGAGCAAATGTGTCAGGGCTGGAGATCATTCAAGCTGAACGCCTAGTCGTTGCCTGCTGCCAAGCGCATGTGCGTCTGTTATGCAAGTCGCTGCGGGGCTGGACTGATAGCTGGGACGAACGGGTTCTCCAGGGAGATAGAGGGGAGGCCGCTCCTTCCTGCACATTTTCATGGCGCCAGTTTAACCTTCAGAAACAGACACGCAACAGGCAAGCCTCTTACTCCTTTTTTGGCAAACCGAAATAGCTGAATATAAATGATTTGAATGCCCCAGTTGAGAAACATAGAAGAGATGGCTTTCTGCTATCGTGTTCGTACAAGCCAAATGTCACTGTAGAAATAATTAGTTTTCTTTTGCTGTGCTAACAGCATCCAAACGTTTAATCCAGCGGTGCTTTGCACGCACACAGAAAGGCGATTACAGGAAGGGACAAGGACTGCAGGACGTCGAGGTGATTTCTGCCATGTCATGGTTTCACTCCTTTAGGAAAGACTGTGCCACGGACCCTCCGAGGTCAGACATCGGCGGCGGGGATCTCCAGGCGCAGGGAGGCTGCTTGACTCCTTCCCTCTGGGGTCAGCATCCTCAAGGCAGGCAGCACGGAGGCTGCTTGGACTTAGAATGGGAGGCACCTGCCCACCCACCCAGGAATAAACACAAGCAAACCGGTTTGTACAATAAAAATGCAACTTGTGGTTTTAAAAAATTGGGTTTTTTTCTTCTAGGTTGCACTACTCTGAAAGAAGTTTCCATGTTTGCTATTTTTGTTTTGTTTCTTTAACAATTTATACTACCCTGAAAGTCTTCCTGACACACACACAGAAGGACAGACAGCATGAGGTGCACTCGGAGATTCCTACCTGTCCTGCTCGTCCCTGGGGACTGTTTTATCTCCTGCCAGCTGTGGGCACAGCCAGCACACTTACCAGACTGCGAAGATTGCAGGATCCAGTTCAACGCAGGGACTTGTCCACAATGACTCAGTAAAATGAGAACCAAAATCCTCCAGTATGAAACCAACTATAAACCCTGAAACTTAAAACTTCTAGAAGAAAAGAGAAGAAAACCTTTGTGATCATAAGTAAGGCAATGACTTCTTAAATACGATGCCAAAAGCGGAATGCACAAAAAAAAAAAGACAAATGGACCTCACCAACACTAAAAGTAAAAAACTTCAGCTGTTTTTGTGAATGATCTAAAAAAATGAAAGAAAAAGTATTACCATTATGAGTTCAGACCGCAGGACTTAGAAGTGATTTCTGCTACTTCATGGTTTCAGGTGTGTCTTGGGATCTCATGGTGGTTTAGCTTGTTTTTTCAGCCTCTGAAAGTAATCTCATGATCCAGGCACCTCCAAAATCCCTGACACCCACAAGTCCTGCCTCAAAGAGTAGCCACCAAGCAAGAGAATAGGGACTGCAGGTAAGGCAAGGACAGGCTGACTGGGGCAGGCATTATTTTATCTCCAGTTTTCAAGGCTGATTATTTTCTATCTAGATATTATTTCTGGGGACAGAGGGTAGGACTTGAGGTCATTTGCCACTGCCCAGTATCAAGAGAGAAGATTGTACCATATATAAATAGCCTCCCCCAAAAAGATCCAAATTCAAAATTCCAACTGTGGTCTCTACTGAATGTATATAGCTTTCATGACATCATAATGTTAAAAAAACTTTTAAGTCAAAACATACTATGTTGGGAGCCATCTGTCAGTCAATTGTAACTTATGGTATGTCAGTTGGATCTCAGTAATTTTTCTATACAATCTCTAGTCCCCTAATAGGCAATACATATAGACATAATCTTGAAACATTGCTGTTTTTCAAATATAAGTTGCCATCCCCTACGCACGCGCGCGCACGCACACACACACACACACACACACACACACACACAGGCTGATTCCAGCTATCCCTAGAGCCAGGGCCATCAAGAAGCTACGTCATGAAGCTGTGAAGCTGGGCAAGGTTGACCAGAAAGCTTAAGCAGGATAGTGCTCCCACTTTCTGAAAGAAGCAAGAGCCAAACTACAAGGGAAGATGTTTCTCTGATCAGTGATGTAGGCCCTGAAGGATCCCAATGTCACGATTAGGTAACGGGCCATTGACCCAAGTTCACAGAGCTCAGGAGAAAGCAAACCACTAGGAATGAGCATTAGTGGAAACAGCAAACAACAAATTTAGATCTCTAAGAACTACATAGCTGGGGGATTTTTCTGACGAAAAATATAGAAGAGCAACATGTAACTGTGTGAACGAATATATGGCATAAACATCTTAAAGAAACAAATGCCATGACTTAAAATGATTCATTAACATGAGACTACTAAAAAAAACAGTTGGAAATGAAAATATAATTGTTAGTTTCATATATGTATAACTCAAGCAATATCTAGTGAAACGGAAGGCGTAAGAAAAGAAATTATATGGAATAATAAGAAATATATAAAATAGACAGCAATGGCTGTGGGTATAGAATGAGACGATCTCTCCACTTGTCTGTCTGATAAAACAGCGAATGCAAGTAACAGTCACGTCGCAGAGCCTCAGGACAATCAAGTGTGGTCTGATCAGAGAACTAGAAGGCCAAGGCGAGGAAAAGAAGTCTTCAAGAGTTCCGGGTTGGAAGTTTCATGGAACTAATATACAAAAACCACAATTATACATATCAGTGTATATCATACTAAGCGAAAAATAAGAAATCTACTACTCAACATGTTATTTTAGGGCTGTAACAGACAAGAGGAGTTATCAAAAACAGCCAGAGAAGAAACAAAATGATTTCCAAAAAATGAAATTTGGGACAAATATGAATGTCTCAACAGCACCTGTGAAAGTAAGAAAACACCAGATAATAGCTTCAAAAAGAATTGGGAGAAAATAACTGTCAATCTAGTATGTGGACAAAGAGCAAATACCTTTCAAAGAGTAAGACGGTCTTTAAATATACTCAAAAAAGGGAAAAGTTTATTGAAACATATTGCTTTCAAGGAGCTTCTAATGTGGCTGCTTCACAAAAAAGCAAAATTATCCCGAAAGCAAAGTAGGGAGGCAAGAAGAAATGGTGAGCAAACAAAACATTGCCTTCCATGCAAATCCAAACAAATACCATCCATATAAAACAGAATTAACTGCTAATTTGTGCTGATAAAAAAAAATATAGAACTAAATCCTCTATAGCCATATAGCATTTGACTCAGAAAGGTCGTATTGGATTTCAAAGAGCCTCATGCTCTTTCTTTGTTCAGGTGAAGCCTCCTGGGCCTTAGGGAACCTCTCCCCACCCAGCTCCTTCCTCTGCCAGGCAGGGCTCCCTTCCTGTCTAGACCGTACATGTTCTCGTGCCTTGCGCCATCTGGAGCCGCACTTACTAGTCATTACCTGCCTATGGATGGATGTCACCCATCCAAGCTCAAAGGCTTTGATTCCCACTAGGATCCTCAGGGAGGAGGTCCCCCGATGATCTCTGCCCGATTCCCGGTGTCCCCTCTCTGTTCTACCCTCTCCAGCTTTCCCCACGCCCCAGCCTCTGCCTTTGTCCACATCACCTCTATTGCTTTCCACAGGGGTTCTCCTGAGCTCTGTCAAAGGAACAAGCTTGTTATACTTCATTGTATTAAATTTCTTCAGTACGCACACACGTAGTTTGCATAATTGCAAAGCAAGACCAAGATTATATTTATCATGCCGTTCTTTTTAGGTCTAAGGTTTCTGTTTTCTCTTACTCTTTACCTATCCATTTCTCTTTGTCTCAAGCCGCCCGCCTAGTTTTAGCTAATTCATTTTAACCACTTCAGTGTGCCATCTTTTGTGATTTTCCCCCATATTTTCATAATAGAAGACCAAGCACATACATGTGTGCACATACGGATTCCCATTCCTTAAACTCCTAAAACTTACTGAGTATTGCAAATTTGTGAACTGAATGTTTATTCATTGCATAAATTATATGCATATATGTGCATATATCTACATGTGTATGAAAAAACAATTATCTTCATGGGATAGATTTTCTTTTGGTTTTGATTTTAAAGAGCCTATAAAAAGAAGTCACAAGGCTTCCTTACTTACTGTAAAATCTCGTTAAATTCTTGCTAAAAGATTCATTTAGTTTTTTTATTCTCCTGCAAGCAAAATATAAACTCATAATCTGTCTTTCGGCAATTAAATCACCAGAAAAGTCAATAAAATTATTGTGATTCATTATAAATTTATATTTTAAAAGGTCAGACAAACTGTTAAAGAAAAGACCCACTGGCAACTCCAAAAGATGTAAAAAACATTTGCCTTTTGACTTTTGGTAGATAAAGCCTTCATTGCCCTTTTCAGGCAAACCCTCCCACACTTAATGCCCTCACTCCCTCAAGACGCCCAGCCAGGCTGGGGGCACAGAATTCCCTCTGTTCCTTGTAGACAAATGACCTTTTCCACTAAACCACTGGTGAAAGATGGAAACTTCCTTAGTTCCATGTTCCTATTTTTTATATGGAGAAAAGATAGGCAACCAAAGCTAGATTTTTTGTGTGTGTGTGGACTGTGCTGGTCAGAAGAGGATCAACTTTGATTCATTCTCATGAGCCATTCCCAGCCTCAAGTCCAACCACTACCCCTTGAATCTTTCCTCAAATTCTTGGAGAGGACCAGACTTTCATTAAGTCCTTTCCTGAGGTTCACTCCGGATAGATGAAATTTATTGCACTTAACCCCAGACCCTTCCTAAATCTTGAGAGAAGGGCGCTACACCACTCCACAGCCTCCAGCTCTATCCTTCCCCACTGAAAATTCAGGCGTTTAGTTGTCTTTGTTCTTTTGTAGTTGTGGCTGGCACAAAATTTTCACATGCATACCAAGTTTATAATGCCCTCTCAATAAATCCTGGTATTATTTTTAACGCAATAAACAAGAATCATTGTGTCTGTGTTTCATTATGTTTGTAATCAACACACATCAGAACCACGGTCTAAGGAAAGGAAAGGAACACATTGCTCCAGAAACCTAACTGACGAGCCTAATTGAACTCCTGCTCTGCACTCATCTGTTGGCAGGCCCTTTGTAACTCCAGTCACCTTCCACTGTTGCCAGTCAGCTGAGGGCCCTCACCTGAATCCACACAGATGCTCTTCTAGGAGCACCAGACTGAGTGTCCCTGGCCCTCAGCCTTTCGTGTGACAGCTCTAGGGCCTCACCCTGCCGGTTGACCAGTTGTTGCAGGTCTCCATCTCGGCTGGCCACCACCCAGACGCTGGCCCTCTGGCTTGCTGCTATCTGTGTCTATCTCCTTTTCCTGCTGGTCTGTGGCGCTCTGCAGGACTAAGAGCTGCAAATATTTAGAACTCTTTTTTAAAAGTGACAGCTCAGTCCACACTATTCAGAATAAGGATCCTGAGTAGATTTATAGGACCTTCCAAGCGCACACCACCAGACAAATATATCATAAGCAGATTTACAGGACCACCGAAGAATAGTAGGATCAGTTCACTAGAGCGATTCCTCCTACACCAACCAGAGAACTGTGAGTGCTGTTTATGTAGCAGCTGCCGGCCTGGGATTGGTCCATACTGAAGCCTCTTGATTGGTCCGAATTTGAGCCTGCTGATAGGCCCAAATTGTCTAAGCGCTTCAATCCTACGGATTGGTCCGAATTAAATTCCATTGCTTGGTTCAAATTCCAGCCCACTGCGGCAAGCCAGACCTAGCAGATTGGGCCGCGGGGTTCCGGGACAGCTGTCCCTCCCCCAGCAAATGGAGGGGCCGAGACGGGATCTCCAGGAGTGCAGGCCGTGGTCATCACGGCTCGCTGGGCTTTGGGGAGGTTGCGGGTGTTCATACTGGGTCCAGATCTCTCCCTGATCTCTGCCACATTAGGGGTGGTGTCCCTGCCACTTCTCCAGAAAGGTGACAGCGTGAAGGTGATCTAAGAGGGGCCAGAAGTAACCCTGGAAGACACTGAGGTAGGACGTCCCAGTCTTTCTTCCAGAGATCAAGAGAAGCAGGGAGAGGAATCGCAAGTGTCCGCTGAGACTCTTGCCTCCCGCATCACAGGAGGAAGATAGAGAATCAGGCACTGTGTGTCTGTCTCAAACCAGCCTGTGGGAGGAACGTTATTGCTACATTGATAAAACAAGGAACAGAAAGATTCAGAACACTGACCAGGATTGTGTAACTCAGGAGTGGGAGAGATAAATTTCAGATTCAGAACATGTCAACATTTTTGCAATCCACAATGCATCTCAAAATGAAAAATCGTGTAGCGTGCGTCCTGCCTTCTCATGATGACCAGAGTGCTTTGGCATGTTCAGGAGTGAACCTCACAGGCCGTGAGTAAACGTCGCTGTGGGCCTCTGCAGGAAAGAAGAGTGAGATGTGGTCCGCCTGCGTCTATCCACCCAAACCCCACACACTCCTGTTTGGAACCATCCTTTCCACTGTCAGGGAATCGTTTTGTAATACTGGGTAATCATCTCCCCAAAAATTATGCCACAGTTTTGTTCAACTTTTGACTTGAGATTAACCAATTAGAGAAGTTACATGTGTTTTAATTGTTCACAGAGCGTAGGTTGTGAGTGAGATTACTTCATGCAGACTCTGTAAGATCAAACGTGTTTAACTCTGACATAACCATGAAACATGTTTTTTTATTAAAAAAAATAAGTCAATAGAGAAAACAATAGGAAAATATACAAAATCTTTAACTGAACCTGGAGAAGGTAAAAAAGAAACAAAAAATAAAGAACTAATGGAGCAAATACCAAACAGGTACCAAGATGGAGTTAATCTAACCATATCAGTAAGCACCTTAAATGTGAATGCTGTGAATAAATTACTTAATTACAAAACAAATTATCATGTTTTATTTTTTAAAAGAAAGACTGATCTTTACAGTATCTACAAAAACTTACTTTAAATTTCAAGACATAAAATAAGTTAAAAGTAAAAAGAATGAAGAAAGACATCATGCAAGTGCTAAACAAAACTAAATGAAAGTAGCTATATCAATTTCATACACAGTAGACTTTAGGAAAAGGAAGATTTCTCAGGCTGAAACAATAAAAGAGTAAAATTCTTCACAGAACAAAACAATTCTAAAAATATGTACCAGAGGCTGGGGATTTAGCTCAGTGATTAGAGTGCTTGCCTTGTAAGCACAAGGCCCTGAGTTCGATCCCCGGCACCACAAAAAAAAAAAAAAAAAAATTTGCAAGTGTCAAGTATCATGTCCCAGTGAGGGGATAGCTGGCTAACACGGTGTATCACCTGAAAATATGGCCAACTTGACCTAATTGGAAGTAATAGAATACTCCACTTAAGAACAGCAGAATACACATTATGCTCAAGTACTTGTGGAACACTCACCAAGATAGATCACATTTTGTTAAGTGTGAGTCTAGCGAACAAAGCAGAGAGCTTGCCCCGCAGACTTTACACACACACTAAGAGGAGTTGAAGAGTATTTGAAGAAGTTTGGGACTAGATCGGAGCATTCGATTTATGCTACGGCTCTGTACCCCAAATTTGGGGCCCTAGATTCATTTATTAACCTCTCCAAACCTCCATTTTCACATCTGTAAAATGCAAACAACTTCCCATACTTCACTGGATGGCTATGAGGGTTGAGAAAGAAGTAAAAAATTTGGTAACCTGCAAAGACTCTGACACCTAAAAATGACCCTGACAACGACCCTCTTTTCAGAAGAATGGCCACTTTCCATAACTGTCTTTGTCTAGTTGGAGGTGCCTTTGGAGCCAAAGAGTCCACTCCATCATTCCCAGCAAGGTAGAACTGGAAAATACAGTGGGCAGGAGATGTACATGCTTGGAAGGCTGGCCAAGACTGGGCTCCCTGGGGCCAGCAAAGGACAAATGGCCTCCAAAATCTACTCTCTAAGTGTGCAGGGACCAAGGAGGTGCTGGATGTGGACATCTGTCCCTGGCCCAAGGGCAGAGTTACTGAGCAGCTTTTGAAGTGTGAAACCTACAGAACTACTGTGTAGATGCCTCCAATACCTTAGAGGTATTTTAGCGGTGGATTCATTTATTTAAATGCTTGTTGATTTTACAAAATTTTCAAAAGCAATATGTTCTAATTGCATTGAGTTAGGCAGACTGTCTTGTTTTATTTGAGTGCCCTCTGCACATCTCTGGGAAGGCAATATAGTGTGGGTATCAGCTGTGGGCATTCTGGGACTCAGAGTGGGGACAGGAAATACATGTGAATTGGGTTTAATAGGATAGATTCCTGTGGGCTTTGACTATTTCCACACACTGTTAAGTCACTTCTAGTTGTCACAAAGTTGTAATGTCTTTTCAGAATCAACCTCAAGCCCTCAAGTTCTCCTCTCACCAGATTTCTGGACTCAAAGATCAAGTCTAGAAGTCACCCAGTGACATGAGCATCTCCTGACGTGCCCCACACCCTATGTCAGAGCCAAGTGGAAACCCAGCATGCCCACAGAGGAAGCAGGCAGGTAGACATTAAGAAGTGTGGCCTATACCAACTATCAGTGTCTGGATATCAGACAAGAGAGGCTTTGGGCTCATCTGAGTAGAAATTCTCCCTTGGGCAGGAATGGTCTCAGCGATGGAGCAGGTATGATGATAACCACATATTTCTTATTTCCTTGTCAATAAAAATCTAGTGTTTCTATATGACAGCACTTAAACCTACAGATTACTACCACCAGGTGTGTCTGCTGGGAGGTCAGTGTGTTGTACGACCTTGGGCATCAGCATGGGCATAGCACGTGTGACAGGCCTCGTCTGAACGAAGCCCAGGAGTCCAGTCGGGACCAGGGACAGAGCCGCCTATGATAACAGAGCAGCCTGAGAGCCGGAGCTCCAGCAACGAAGTCCTGAACCAGCTCGAGGGACATAAGAACACTCAGCATAAGAGCATGATGACACAGTTCTGTGGCCCACAGCAGCAATGATGGTGTGTCCAGTCATTATTAATATGTGATCTGAGATTAAGTTCTATGTTTTTAAAGTTACCATTTATATTAAAATTCAACCAGATTAGAAGTGAGCATTCTTACTAAAAGAAAATTCAGAGAAGTGTTAATGGTATTAGAAAAGCCATTTCTCACACTTCCAGACGCTGCTCCTAATTGAGGTATCAGGGCCTGTACTTGACTTTCTTGGAGCAATGACACTATACAGTGATGATCTTTGAGTTATGCACACGAAAGCAGATGCAGGCGAGCCTTCTAAACAGCCTCAAATGACACGATTCTAACATAGGTTTCTCGTTACAGGCAGAGTTGGAGCCCTGCAGCTACTTTCCCTTCAGAAAGTGGGTACTTTCTAGATGTTTCTGTGCTGCAGAGTCCCTGAAGAGTATTTCTCCCAAGATGTATTTCAGTAGGCGTTTTTATGTGTCCAGGCTAATAGAACAAAATCTCACGGCTGAGGCAGCTCAAAACATAAACATTTAGTTTTCACAGGTGGCTGAAGTCCACGATCAGGGTACCAGCACGGCCATGGTGCTGGTGAGGCCTCTCTTCCTGACTCGCATTAATTCTCTCATGAGACTCCACCTCTTGACGTGGTCTAACCCTAATTACTCTGCCAACACTGCACCCCTGCATACCATCGCATCAGAGATTAGGGCCTCAGCATATGAACTTGGGGACACATGCACACACACATGCACATGTCCATAACAACAGGTGGGCCTGAATGTGTTTACACAGACCCTGGACACAGGAGCTTGAGATCAAGGACAAGAATAAGCAGAAAGAGGATGACCCATCTCTGTAAGACTTAGCTAGGGGGAAAGTACAGATGTACTGTGAATGGACTCGTGTCGTTGTGTCTTGAGGTTGAAATAAGAGCATGTCCTTGGAGTGGGGTGCGGACTTCCTCTGACTTCCGGGCAGGACGTGGAGCTTGGGATAAGTCTAAAGATGGGAGGGAGAACCGAAGATAGGAGAGAAATGTTTTCTTCCTTGGGACTCACGTTTTTGGGGTTCTGCCTTTTATGTAGAGGGAGATGGACTCCTAGGCTGAGCCTCAGAGGAAGGAAAGCTGATTCTGGCCCCAGAGTGGGTCGGAAGACCTGGACTCACTGATGTCCTCCAGGAGAGCAGCATGGTCCTAAGAGGCAGCTGATCTCAGCTCCTCACCTCAGCCTCCCCCCAAGTCCTCCTGAGTGTGGCCTCTCCTTATCCACTGCCCTTTCTGGTGACATGGTGCACCCCTCAGCGTGTCCCTGACACTGCAAAGATGTCATGGCCAAGCATGTGAACACTCAGTTCCACATTCCCAAACTCTAAATTCCAGAACTCATTCTATCAAATAAGGCAAAATTCATCTTTCTCATCTTTTCCACATTTCCTCATGTTTACGGGAGGAGTCTGGCTCATCTGGCTGAAGACACATTTGGTTAATATATAAATACTCAACACCCAGGGCAACCAGTGAACAAAAGTTCTTCCCTCAAATGTCTGGCTCTTCAAAGCCTTCATGCCTTGAAGGACTTGGACAGAAATGTGAAAAGCAGACAGATCTGGGATGTCTAATTACAGAATTGTCAAGTCTTTCAATATCCAGACTTCCTAAGATTATGCATGGTCTAACTTAATAACGAGTTGTTTTGAAGTCCTGAAAGTGGGAGAAAGGATTCGTGTTTTGAAGAATGAAGAGGCACTGAAAATTACTGGGCTTCATAAAGTGACACTTTAGAGAAAATACAAGTGCAGGGAAAAAAATAAAGATGAAAAGAGCCAAGAAATTTGGAGTAACCCAGGTTTAGACTGAGCCATGTTCTTGGGGAAAAGAAAACAGTGTCGAATTGGTGTAAGTGGGTGAATTTTTTGACAACCTCCGCTAAATGAGTACATTTTAAAATAAAAACAGAGAAAGAGATTGAGATTTATCATTTGCAGTAAGCCTACTTCTGTTGGAGGTGGCCAATAAATATGCATCAAATGAGTAAGATACTGGAAATACATGTACTTTTACAAGGAACATCTTGGAAACTGGGAAGCCAGTATTGTGTCAGCGCAGAATACTTGTGTCCTCTAGAAATCTGTGCCCAAGAACCTGAGTAATTAATATTATTTAATTACGTGAGTTGGGTTTGAATTTTGCTGGGCTTCTCATGAATTGTTTAATGTCCCTAAGCTTGTGTCTGTGCCATCTGAAACGAGAAGTAGCACCTGACCTGCAGGTGACAAAGATTCCGTGGCCTGGGATTGGTGTACAGTCTGGTCGTGGCTCAGACACATTCCCATCTTGATTATCACCACCCACCTCCTGGACACTGGCATGCTGTCACTTGGCCACTCTGGCCACACATTGCTGGGAATTCAATCTCAATCAAATAGTACCAACACAGACATGAAAACTCAATCTGGCTCTTGGTTTTAAACCTTGAAATTAGCATGCAACTGGAAAAAAATTATTGAAGTATTTAGAGGAGAATAAATAATAACACCTACACAAAATTTTTCTAAGTGGGAATTTCATTCATCTAAGATCAACCCAGAAAGCAAATTCTTCCACTTACTCTTGGTCTTCCCATTTCCAAATCATTCTAGCCGGAGCTCTTGTGCCAACACCCACATCAAAGCAGGCCAAGGGAAGCGGGGGCCTGCAGGAAACAGGAGAAAGCTCCAGGTCAGCTCCTTCCAGCCTGTCAGTCTGTCTTGTTAACATTCACAGCATATTTCTTAGAGCAGACATCCAATTAGGATATGGAGTCCAGACAATGGAAAATGTAATAAATTTGCACTCCCTGTCATTGCTCAGGGGCTGCAAGACTGTCCACAGCTTCCCTAGATGTGACCTGTGAATACTGCAGTAGAAGTTTCTCTCCAGACCCTCAGGAAATCAACACCTTCAGGCTTGAAATAAATGTAATGATTGTCTATACAGCCAGTCCATTTTGCTCCAATGACTATGCGGGCAGCTGAACGCAATTCCTCATGTTTAAATAGAGTTGTCCCTCAGAATCCAGCAAGGATTGCTACCAAAACCAGGGGCCGCTCAAATGCCTTACATAAAATAGCATCATATGTACAAAACTTCATGTATTTTAAACATCTCTCTGTTCTTCTAATCATCCTCCAGTACACATTTATAGTCACTTGAGAATTACTTATAACACCAAATTTGTTGTAAAAACTATGAAAACAATTGTTATACTATATGTTTTTAGGGAATAATGATAAGAAAAATGTCTGTATGTTCAATACTGATGTAATCTTTTTTCAAATATTTTCAGTCTACACTTGATTGAATCTACTGGTATGGTACCCCTGGATACAGAAAGCCACCTACAGGGGCTGGGGATTTAGCTCAGTGGTTGGAGTGCTTGCCTTGAAAGCACAACACCCTGAGTTCGATTCCCATCACCAAAAAGAAAGAAAGAGAGGAAGAAAGAAAGAAAGAAAGAAAGAAAGAAAGAAAGAAGGAAAGAAAGGAAGGAAGGAAGGAAGGAAGGAAGGAAGGAAGGAAGGAAGAAAGAAAGAAAGCCACCTATAATGGCCACAATTTATATTGAAGGACATAAAAGAGAAATAATTTATACTTTAAGCCACACGACTTTCCCCCAAATCCAACATGAATTACAGCAGCTCCCTCTGCTTTGTGATTTGGCTGCTGGAGGCTTCAATCAGTCACAGTTAACCACGGTCTGCAGATACGAAACGGGAGACCCCCAACATAAGCATTTTACACTATGATTATTATTATTATGGTATACAGTTATGATCATTGTATCATTATTTATTATTGTTAATCTCTTATATGCCTCATTTATAAACTAAACTTGACTGCAGGTGTGTATGTATAAAGAACACTCTGTACCTATATGCAGAGTTTAGTACTAACAGTGGTTTCAGGCATTCATTGGGGATCTCGTAGTGAGTAATAGGAAAGAGAGCTGCAAAGGAGGTGAAATCCCTTCCCCCAGCTTCTGATTTGGGGTTAATCATGGTGCCACACAAATGAATCTCCGGATGGGCAGCATCCCAGTACAGCTGCAGAAGAAACCAGAGCTTTAAAACACAGCATTGCTTTTACGCCCAATGGAAGAAAGTGGTAAAATTTTCAAAATCAAGATAAGATAAAACATTCATTCACTGACTGTGGTGGATTGACACAGTCAGTGCGAGCAGGAACACCCAGCTGGGCTGAGTTAGTGGTTTTGGGGCTAGAGCAGCCACCTGAGGATTGTTGCCAACACAACATAAAGCAGAACGGGAGCAGAAGATAGTTGCCGGCTGTTCCCCAGGAGAAGTTCTACTGCGGCTGGTTCTTCGAGGGGAACTCGGCTGTTCTCGTCGCAGAAGGAGCTCGGGGCCTTGCTGTCATTGAGGATGGCTGCTGTTCGCTTTGGGGAGCTCTGGTCTTCATCTCTGCTGTGAGCCTCGTACCCTGGTTCTGGTATAGATTCCTTCAGCATTTTAGCACAGACACAGATATACATGGGACAGTGCCGTGGACTCCCAGCCCTTGATTGGATCTCTCGGGTCTCTAGCACATAGATGGACATTCTGCGCTCTTCCTGCATCTGGCTGATGGATGGATGTTAGAACCTGTAAATGTCCTGTATTAAATCTGCTCTCTTGCAAACCACTGGCTCTAGAAAGGTAACTAATACACTGATTCACTCATTAAAAATTATTCCCAGCAGTTGATGACATGAGTGGTCTTTACTGGGCTCTAACAACATGGAAATAAACAAGATGAAAGCTAGACTGTTTGCACTCCATGGACTGATGACACCTGTCACCAAAGTGCTCAGATGGGAGAACGGTGATCTCAATCCGTCCTACACACGACCCTTTGGAAGGGGCTGTGGCTGCATCCAAAAACCTTATAGTAGTTTGTAGATTTCTTTATACTTCACTAATTCTCAAGTTTTCTTGTCCTCCTTTAGCATAACGCATTTTGCTTGTAGTGGTGGCTCCCTTTTAAATTCCAAGCTTATTATATTTATGCTATAATTAAAGGACCTATATAATTCAAAAAAACTAAAAAGAGAAATAGGAAAGATAAACCTACCTACTACACACGTTCCTTCTTCTTTTTTTTTTTTTTTTTTTTTTTTGGTGGTGCCGGGGACCGAACTCAGGCCCTTGTGCTTGCAAGGCAAGCGCCCTAATCACTGAGCTAAATCCCCAGCCCCCCACACGTTCCTTCTTCCCAGCAGCAATGACAATTTCACACAGAATCCTAAAACTGAATCTTAAATGTTTAATAAAATTTGCTTCATTAGCTGTCTGCCTCTGTAACAAATACCTGACACAAACAACTTAGAAAGAGGAAAAGTACGTTTTGGATCATAGTTTCAGGGTGTCCATCCATGTCAGCTGGCCCTGTTGCTTCGGTCCTGTGGTGTTGGAGGGCAGCAGGGTGGCACCGTGTGGAGGAGGAGGCTGCTTTCCTGCTGGTGGCCAGGAAGCAAAGGGAGAAGGAGGAGAGGCTGGGGTCATGGTGTCCCCCGTAAGACCCCGCCCCAGCAGCCTAACCTCCTTCCTCAAGGCCCCACCTCTTAGAGGCTCCACCTCTCCCTAGTAGCACCACAGGCTGGTGACCAGGACTTTAGTTGGTGGGCTTTGGGGAGTTGTTCAAATCCAAACTCTAGCATTCATCTTTTTCTGAAAAATTAAACACAAATGTGGCCAGCCATGTTCTCTTACAACATAAAAAGGGTGGCACCAGCTCAGACTTTCCATTCTGCTGTCGCCTACCTGCCCATCCTGGGTAGACCACCTCACCTCCGAGCACCCATTTCCCCATGTCTAAAATGGACAGCTGATGCCCTAAGCTCAGCCCATCCACCAGGAAACCACCCTGACAAGCACCAACAGTTCCTGGCATGGACAGTGAAGGGAGCAACAGGAAGTTCACGGTTTCCATCACCTAGAACCACCACCTTACTGGGCTCTGTAGAGAGTAGGTTCTAGTGCCTTCCACACCTTGTAGCTCTAACAGTTCACTGCTGCACCGTCAGGCTACAGAGGTGGGCTATTGGGAGCCCTGCCTGGGGTCCCTTTCTGCCTGGGGCCATCCCAGAGCTGGCTTCCTCCTTCCACTTCTGGGCACGTCACAGACTCCACTCTGGCCTCGTGCCCTCCCTTGGTGTAGCGCTTCAGCCCACTGAAACATCACTCTTGCTCTAGTGAATGTGGTGGGGACTGAGGACTTATAAGGGACAATGAACCCCAATTGTGCCAAGAAACTTCGTCCCTCCTGCCTGAGCTCGGTGGAAACCCTTCTTTACAGCCTCCTGAATGCTGAACGCTGTCTCAAAACAGCCGAAATAAGACCTACCTTCTCCTCCTTCAAGAGGTTCCTACCACCTTGGCCCATATGGCCTCTTCCCAGGGCTCTGCTCTCCACTGTACTTGAGACCTGGGGGAACAAGCCTGGTAGCCTGTGTTTAAATCATCCGTGCCAGATCCTGTGGCATCCACAGACATCCGACTGTCCAGTTTAATAGCCACAGAATCAAGAGCACAAACAGAAGTGGTTCTGCCTGTTGTGTGGTCTGCTGTCCGCACAGGACAGACATAAAGCACCAGCCTAGTTCATCCATTAAGGAAAATACCACAAAGGGAAGGTGCAGGTTTGCCATGAGAACACTGGCTAGCAGGGCCCGACTTACGGGGTCAGGGAAGCCGCCTTTTACTTCCAAACCCAAGGAATCAGTAGGCGTTACATGGAGGATGCAGTTGGGGAAGAGAGAAACCAATGTCCTGGCAAAGGTGTGAGGAGACCTGGGGCTGTGTCTGAGCAATGGAGGGGAGCCCTTCATGTAGGGGTGATCCGTCTGAAATTGAATGTGTACAGCCTTAAAATATAAAGAAATACACCCACACATAGTCAGATGTGGAGGGAGACCAGTTCCGGAAACAAATTAAGGGGGAAGAATTTCTATTCCATGTTTAAACTAAAATTTCCAGTAACTTTGATGTCTTAAAATGTTTACAGAACTTTAACTCAGAAAGAAAAAAACCCTCCACTTTCCTAACAATGAGAAAAATGAACTCTTAAATTTATATTTGAAAAGGGTACTTCGGTTTGGACAGTAAATTTGAAAATGGTTTCTCTAGCCTTTGCCTTGACATTTAAGCAACATTAAAAGGAGCTGACAGGGCATGGATTTCAAAGGCAGTGGAAACAGCAAACAAACAAACAAAAATAAAAAAGAGAGTTTTTCCAGAATATAATACACTTAATTTCAAAATGAAACTTACTTGATTTTTATAAAAAGTTATACAACAATGAATTAACTCAGATTTTCCTGAGTTTTTTTGTAAATTGGCCCAGCATAATTACAAAAGTAGAATTATTTTTGCTGTATCTTTAATCAGTTAAGAAATACCTTTTTGTTGAAAATAATTAAAATATGAGTTAGTGTGAATATTTAAACATGCTTTTTGAAAGAATTAAGAATAGATGAGTAGATAGTAAATAATAAGACCATGAAATTAAGTAACAAGCATAGAATGAAAAGAGGTAAGGTTCTATGTGTGTCTGTGTCGGAATAAAATGTGCAGGTTTGGGATATGAAATATTGCAGCAGTTGATGAAAAATCAATGACATTCAAAAATTGTCACCTTGAAAGTTCCAGTGAAGATTGCTAGAGCTTTAACTCAGGAGTCCTCCACCTACAGGTGTTTGAGGAAGCTACATTTGTGACTTCACCGGTCCAGTGGTTGTAATTATTTGTTTTGACTCCTATCTAAAATGTTCCCCCCAATCTCATCTGTTCAGAGGCTTTTGGAAGGTGGCTAGGGTTATTCATCCCCGGTGGATTCATCCATGGATAAGTTCACAGATGAATGTGCTATTAGGGAGTAGGACCTGATTGGAAGTGGTCACTGGAGTGTGACCTGGAAAGGTGTATTCTTGTCCCCAGCTCCTGCCTTGTCTCTTTGCTTCCTGGCCGCCATGGGGTGAGCAGCTTTCCTCCACCAGGCCCTTTTACCAGGCCATTTCTGCCTGGAGCCAGCTGACCATGGACTGAATCCTCTCAAACCTTGAGCCAAAATAAACTTGTCCTCCTTTAAGTTTCAGGTGTTGAGTATTTTATCTCATGACATTAAAAATCACCAATACATTATTCTTATTTATTCCTTGTAGGAAATGTACCAAAGACAGGACTTAGGTAATTTTAAAAAGATAGCTCCCCCAGAATAATCATCTAAAAGTAATATAATATACTATCAAAGGTCAAATTAAAACATTATTTTATATCTATAACATGGACAAGAAAGTCCTCAATATTTAAGATAATAATAATAATAAGCACAGAGAAGTCTACATCCGAACCTGTTGGTCAGGGCTAACATCAAGTCGATAGATGTGTCCATGAAACTAGGTGAGAGTAGTGCTACTTTACCTCTGCAGTCTTCCTCCCAGAACCCCCAACCTCAGTCTAATCATAAGAAGACACCAGACTAATCTGAACTGGAGGGAAGTGGTCAGTTTGTCAAAATACAAGATGTGATTTTAAAATATAGTGAAAAAGTTTAAAATTTTTTAAAGTATTAGAATGAAAGACACACTGCCATGAATCTCCCTCACTTCAAACACACTTATCCCACAGTTCTTGCCACTTTCTGAAGCAGTTCTGGAAGTCCTCCTTCAGGAGTATCTTTAGCTGCACTATCATGGCCGCCTTGTCTTAAATTGATTCAAAATGTTTACTTTACATGGACATTTTGACTTTGGGGAAGACACAGAAGTTGACAGGCCAGATCCAATGAATAAGATGAATGAGCACGCACCATAATATTCTTATGAATCTGCCTTTGTGGTGGATGGTACTCAGCAGCACCATTCACTGCCTTTTTTTTATCACAACTCCTAAAGATACACAGAAAAGACTTCCAGACCTGCTTCCTTTCCATTCCATGTTTAAGCTAAAATTTCCAGTGACTTTGATGTCTTAAAATAGTGATAGAACTTTAACTCAGAAAGAAAAAACCCTCTGCTTCTCTAACAATGAGAAAATGAACTCTTAAATTTGTATTTGAAAAGGTTACTTGGCTTTGGAGAAAAAAGTGGCAAGAATGATGAGATAAGAGTGTTGGAAACAAGCAGAAATATTTTGAGGGACATTAATGGCAATGTGTCTTCTACTGTCATAAATTTTTAAAATTTAAATATTCATCGTATATTTTGATCATGTCCCCATATTGGAATTCCATATCATATTCCACAAAATATATAAATTGTTATGTGTCAATCAAAAATGAAATTTACAAATTCCAAGAAAAAAAATTAAAAACTTGAAAGATCTGAGAAACTGTCACAGCCAAGAGTAGCTTAAAGAAACATGATGTTAAAATGTAACAGAATATTCTTGATGAGATCCCATAATAGGAAAAGAACATTAGGAAAAAACTACAGAAACTTGGACCTTATTTAATAATAATGCATACCTACTGGGTCATCGAAATACAAGATAGATGTTAATATATTTTCCAGTTTGAAAAAAATAATACACAAAAGTTTTGTACAAGTGATATGACTTAATATGCAACCCAAAATGGTGAAATTCATGATTTATTTTCATTTCTTTACTTTGTCACACTCTGAAAATTAAGCCAACCGGGTTAGTCAGTTTTCCATTACTGTGACAAAATAACTGGCAAAGACCACTTAAAGAGAGGTTTAGTTTTCATTTGGCTCACAGTTTCAGAGGTGCTAGTCCATGGCGATTGGCTCTGTTGATTTTAAGGTCCACAGCAAGACTGTAATCATGGCAGAAGAGTGTGGCAGAGGAAAGATGCTTGCCTAACAGAAACCACAAAGCAGAGAGAGAAGGAAGAAGGGGTCTGGGTTTGAGTCCCCCAGGAACACCCTCAGTGTCCTACTCCCTTAATCTAGACTCTACCCTTAAAGTGTCCACCACCTCCCAGTAGCACACTAGCAAGGGAAATTGTGAGCCTTTGGGGAGACTTTTAAGATCCAAACTATGACAACCAGGTATTACAATAGAATTTTTGGGTAAAATCAATTCACAGCATAATTTGGTAAGCAGAAATGTATGTCTCTATATGGTAAACATTCTGCCAGTTTCCTGGAGATTCTTGGAAAAAGAAAAAAAAAAAAGATCAGCTTTTACGAATAATTTTACTGCAAGCCACAGACACCATATCCATCATAGAAGTGAGGCCACGGAATAGGCACAGACAAATGCTGTGACCCTCAGAGAAAATAATGGGAAATCCTCATGGCTCAGGAGCACTGTAGCCAGCTAGAGAGACCTGAAGTGTAGCAGGAAGTATTTAAGGGCATGTTAAGAGGAGGGGCTCATGGACCTCCTCTTAAGTGAAAGAACCACGCCAAGAGAAGCGAGTAAAGGCAAGAAGAGCATGTCTGAAAACCAAGGTAGGACAGAGGGGCTGAGGGGCTGAGAAAGGAAGCACCACCCGGGGCAGGATCACAGAGTCAGGATCTCCAGGTTGGGTTTATTAAAGTAAATGGGTCAGGTCAATGTTCTAGAAGTCGACACATCCTACATTCAAAGATCCAGTTTTAGAACTGCAGGCCTTCATCCTATAAACTAGGTCAATGCCACAAAGTGTGAAAAACAGAAAAATAACACACGATCATTCCTGTTTTCTTCTAGATGAAGCCCCTTCCAGCATGAAATATGAGCACTGAAGAGGATTTCCTCAAGGCTCCCAGGAAGCAGAGCCAGGACTCTGGCATTAAGAAAAAAGAACAACGAGTTGGCAGAACATAGAGAAAGCAGGTTTGTGGCGAGGCGAAGTGGGAGGAGGAAGGGATCTGCCTTCACTGGGAACATTAACAGTAAGGAAGGACAGATGGGAGCAGGAAAAAAGCTTTCTGGGCTGGCAGATGAAACAGACTGGAAAGCATGCTCCAAGCCGCTGAGCAATCAAGGAAATAAATGTCGCTAGAATCCAGGCTCTCGTCTACTTGTCCTCATCCTGCGTGATCTTAAAGAGAGTAAGCTGGAGATAACATCGAATTAATATCTCTTAATATTTATCCTGAGATATAAGGGGTTCAAGTGCATATATAAGAAGTAATGGCAAGATATCAGATGCCTCTCACACCCAGTTGCCTGAAAAGTTTTAAAACCACATTGCTTTTCAGATGACTGTGATATCTTACACTCCCCACCAATAAGGCACAAATGATCCAGTTCCCCCACATCCTCTCTCACATTCAATATTTTCACTATTTGTTTTAGTCAGTATTGTGGGTGTGCAGTAATACTGTGGTTTGGATCGGCATTTCCCTTTAGGCTAGTGACATCGAACCTCTTTTCGTGTGCTTATTGGCCATTTGTCTTCTTTGGTAAAACATTCCTTCTTCTCTTTCTTGGTTTCTGACTGGATTGGTGTTTGTTTGGTTTTTCTGTTGACTTTTGAGAGTTCTTTATGCATTCTAGATGCCAGTTTCCTGTCAGACATGTAATGTTCAAATACTCCCTCCCAGTCCGTAGGTTGTCTTTTCATCCACATTAGAAATTGTTTTACAGAGAAACAGTTTTTAGTTTTGATGAAGTCCAACAAATCATTCTTTCTGTGGATCATGCTTTTAGTGTTGAGTCTGTCAACTTTGCTTAGCTCCAGACTCTAAGAAACATCTCTTATTTTTTCCAGGAGTGTTATAGCGTCAGGATTACATTAGTTTACATTCCATATAAACATATTTTGGCATAATGTGTGAAATTTAAGTTGAGAGATGGGTTTTTTTTCCCCCTACAAGGTTCTAATTGTTTTAATATCATTTTCTGAAGACTCTTCTTCCTCTGTCAAATTACTTTTTAACTTTCATCAAAAATCATTGTGTGGTCCTATTTCTGGGTTTTATAATATGTTCACTTAGTGGATCTGTATGTTTGTTCTTCTGCCAATTGTAACCAATTTTAGGTTAATATATGATAGAGTGATTTCTTTGACCTCATTCTTTTTCATATTAGTGTTAGCTACCTTATGGCTCTTCCTTTCTGTACGAATATTAAAATAAGCTTATCTGAGTTTTTAAAAGATTGCCAGAATTTTGACAGAAAATTAAGACTGTGGATCACTTTGGGATACTGACATCTCTAGTTTGTTGATGTTTCAATTCGTTAACATGATATGCCTCTGTATTTGTTTACAAGCACTTTATTTTATTTTATCAGCATTTTGCAATTTTCACTACAGATACCTCATACATATTTTGTTACACTTGTAACTATTTAATTTCTTTACATATTTTGTTACACTTGTAACTATTTAATTTCTTTACATATTTTGTTACACTTGTAACTATTTAATTTCTTTGCCTGTTTGTAAGTGGTTTTGTATATTAATTTAGTTTTCCATGTGCTTAATGATCAGTACATAAAAACGCAATTGATTTTGTATGCAAACTTTCTTTTCCTGTCTTTGCTAAACTCACTTATTAATTCTAGATGGGGTTTCTCGTAAAATAATTTGTTATGCGAAAACGGGGACCGTTTTATTTATTTTCTCCAATCTCTATATCTTTTATTCCTTTTCTTTGTCTTACTTCAATAATTAGAATATCCATTGCTATGTTGAAAATAAGTGGTGAAAGGAAACATTCTTACCTTGTTCCCGATCTCAGAGAAATCATATTCAGTCTTTCACTGTAAGTACAATGTTGGCATGTTTGTGTTCTTCATTAAACTGATATATTCTCTAATCCTTAGTTCTTATTTTGTCACATTCTTTTTTGTTGTCAATTGATATAATTATCAGGTTTTTATCTTTTACTCTGTTGATATGGTGGGTTGTATTAATTGGCTTTAGAATATTGGTCAGTCTTTACACATTTGGAGTAAATCCCGCTTTGTATCAAACATCTAATCTCTATCTTCCCTACTTTTAAATCATCATCTTGACTAGTTGATGTTGTCATAATTTTTGTTTCAATAATTTGTTGTGGTATAGAAAACTGAAGAGTAAAAGAATCTTTAAATAACAATAATAATAATGTTTTTTATACTATTTTCTTTGTTCTTTGTTCCTTCTTGACATTCTAAATTTCCTTCTTCCATAATTTGCTGTTTGAAGAACTTACTTTAACCATTCTTTAAGTTAGATCAGCTTGCAACAAATTCTTTTCGTTTTCCTTAATCTATGAATACCTTTTGTTCACTTTTCTTTCTCAAAAGATCATGACACAGTATACAATACTCTGGGTTGACCTTTTTTTCAATATGTAAAGAAATTTATGGCACTTTTTTGTAGCTCCTGCAGTTTCTGGTCTATGTGGCAGACAAACTGCCTGTCATTTTAATTAATGTTCCCCGTAAGAAATAAATCATTTTTTCTTTGGCTGCTTTTGAGATTTTCTACTTTGTTTTTTAGTATTCTAAATTTTATGAGGTGTCCTTTTTGTATATTTCTTTTAGTTTATTCCACTTGCTTAACTTCTTGGATCTCCAGGTTTATGTTTTTCTCTAAATCTGGGGAGGTATACCATCACTATTTCTTTGATAATCTCTCACCACCACGTCTCTCTTCTCTTTCTGAGATGTCAATGAAACAAATGTTAACTGTTATTTTCTCACAAGTTCTAAGTATGTTGTTTTTGTTTGTTTCCTTGGTTGGCTTTTGTTGTTGTTTTGTTTTGGTTTGGTTTGTTTTGGTTTGGTTTGTTGGTTGGTTGGTTGTCATTTCATTGCAGGGGTGTCTATTTTATCTCTTGTTCAGATTGTGTAAATTCAATTAGCTTTACCTGTATTTGCTGGCCACATGTGTTATCATTTTTGCTCTATTTTTAAGACATTCAAACTTTTTAAATAAATTACAAATACTGTAGTTCTTAATTCTATGGCTTCATTTGGCCTCTTTTAGTAACTTAGTTTCTTTGCAAATGGTTTCTTTTATTTGTTCTTAAGAAATTTTAACTTTTTATTGAATCATTTGTATGAGGGTCAAAATTTGTGTCTGATAACTGAACATTTATCACAAACATTTCAGTCATACTCACTGATGGTCATTTCTCACCCAAGTTGTGTAATTCCTACTTCATGTTATTCAGGATGCTCTTCTCTTGTATCTTGGACACTCTTTCATTATTTTAGGATATTCCGGATCCTTTCTTAAACGTCTAAAGACAAACACCTTGTTCAGCTTTGCTATGATGCTCTTGGTAAGGAAGATATGAAAATGCAGAAACTCGAAATTCTTTCCTGAGCATCCACTCAAATGCTTCCATTCTTAGTGTCAGAGTCTCAATTTTCCCTAGTCCACGTTGCAATTCAAACCAAGACAACTGGACAAGACTCTAAATTACCTCCTGTGGTACTTTAGCCAACCCAAAGGTCAAACTTTGTTATAGATTTTTAGAAACATTGAGCCTGAAGCTTCAAGAGATCATTGATGTTCTATTATCTCTTGAGAGACATGAAAATTCTCTAATTTTCTGACCATGGTTTGTTCTGGAAATTTGAATCCTCAAAGTTCTTTCTTTTTTCATTGTAGTCTCATAAGGAATGAACAAATTGCTCACTCCATATTCCATATACCCTTAACACCTTCACAGCACAATTTCTATCATGATAGTCACTCTGTCCACCAAAGCTCTGCCTTCCACCAATACTTTACTCCAGGCAATTGAAGCTGATAACTAATGTGGCCGTATGCTTACAACTGCCAGTATCCAACTTTCCACCAAGGTCAAATTAATCTGGCTTTCCAATCCAACCTGGCTCAATAACCCATCTTGAATTCTTGTTTTTAAGGATTTTATTACCTCCATATTCCTTCTAAAACCATATGCTGTGTTAGTAAATGCTCATTTAGAGAAACAAAAGCCTCACTGATATTTCGAGTAAGGACATATTTAATACAGGAAGTTACGTCTTACATGACCTTCAAAAAGCCTGTGGGTCACGTCAGCTGCTGCCTGCAGTTGGTGCTAGAGGAAAAGGACTTCGCCTTCTCCTCTCCTGACCAAGTATGTAAGAGAGTCTCCACTGAAGCGGGAACAGGAATCTTAACAAGAAAAAGATCCTGAAAAACACTTATCTACGTGGACCCTTGCTATGCAGAAGAGAATGTAGGAAGTGAAGGAGTTGGTGCTGCCTTTTGGGCAAAAATTCCAGCACCAAGGACAGTGAAGGCAGAGTCCTCGGGTCCTGGACCCCTCACCCTCTCCTGCTGCTCCCATGCTGGCTTCCTCCTCCAGTGGCAGGAAGCGCTGGCATCAAATTTCCCCCATTTTACACTGAACGGCTGTTCCCACGCATTTATTCATGATCCACATTTGAAATGTAAATGCTTTTCCAGGTTTTATTTTCCCCTCCCTTTTTCTGGGACTCCAAAGTGCATGCTTTTATTCACTATTTACATATGAAAATTACTGAGGAAGGACTCTGGTCATTCTCATTCCCTTGGGTAAATTGGTTCTGCACTTCTCTTCAATCCAATTCTTTTCAAAATTCAACTCATGTTATTTTTTAAAAGTTCTATAAATTGTCCTTTGATTCAGCATTCTTCATCTGATATCAAGGCATGAATGTGACCAGACACATTTTATTTTATTTTTTCATTTCTCTACCACTGGTACTCTAAATCAAGTATAAATCGGCACATTGCTCAATACCATCTAAATCGTTGACCTTGCTCCTAGCGATACAAATCATCCATCATTTCCTCTCCTGGGACATTTAGATCTTATTTGTTGGTGTTGAGGTCGAGCTTGCCCTGAAGAGACCCAGAGTGCAGTGGAAGATGTAAACAAGCAAAGGAGTATTGACTCAGTATCATGGTGCAAGGGTGGGAGCAGAGCAGAGAGTGTGGCGAGGGGACTGAGAGGTATCAAGCCCCAGCTCGTTAGGAGCAGTGGGTACAGCTTCCTGTCCTGATGGTACCTCATCTGCCTGTGATGAGAGTGGGCATTATAGGGATGGGTGTAAAGAAGAGTAAAGTTTACTGTTTTCAAAGACCTCCAAATAGACCACGATAGAAAGCATAAAGGCCTTCCTCTCTACACATGGACAAAAAGGAGGATGGAAGGACAGACAACAATCATGTTATTGAAGATGGTGGAGTCATACTTCAAAGTCTGGGCTGCCTCTCAAAGATAATAGATGGCTTTTGAAAATTTTAATCAAGAGGGTGAAAGAATAAAATTTGAATTTTAAGAAGTGACCCAAATAAACCTGCAAAAAATAAATTGGAAGAGGCTCAGCTTGGATGCTTTGGAGACCATCTTAATAGCACTTGAAAGAAATGACAAAAGCTGTGAAGGGAAAAATTATTCAAAGGCACTTGTCCACACATGGCAAGGATGGTGTTATTCGGGGTCATTGTAATAGCTGCAGGAGTCACTGCTGTAGGGCTCTGCAGTGCGGAAGAGAGACTGGGATTGACTCTGAGTACAGCAAGGGCGAGGAAGAAGCGACAGCCGAGATCTTGGTAGGAGTCAGTGAATGGAAAGTTACTGAAAGAAAACATGAGAAATAAGGAGCATTCTGGGAAAGTGACCTAACGAGATTCTTGCTAAAGGTAAGCCAGGCAATCACACTTCACTTGGGGGATACTGGAGCATGAAGGACCTAATCAGATGCCGAGGTTGACAGATACTGAGGGCAGTGGGATTCTTACCAAACTGACTTCGAAGGTACGTTGGTAAGACTGGATTTACAAGGTAGCACACAGATGGGTTGAGGAGGAGATGTAAGAGTCTGGCTAAAATTTGATCTAGCATTTGAGAATGAAGATGAAGAGCAAAGATCATATCAAAATCTTTGGGAAGTGAAATAGGTGGGACCTATAGAGATGAAGAGTGAGAGCCATGAGCCTGTAAAGATGACGAAACATCCATGCAGCTGAAAACTACTAATGACAGAAACCATGAGAAGTGGGATTCCATTCAGGACATGTGAGCCTGCGGTTTTTGTGGGCGCTTTGGAGGCGACGCCCAGCAGCCAGATGCATGTGGGTCCTTACTATAAATCAGTGTTTAAAGCACCTACACAGACCACGAGCACATCCATAAGGAATTCTTTAATTTAAAAGCGAGCATGGGGGAGAGAATACAGTGGTGCAGAGGGAAAAGATACAAAGTAGGAGAGGCAAGATAAAATGATCTGAGGAAGCCAAGGCAAGATAGCTATTCAAGAAAGAAAAAACAGCATACAGATAAGCCTGAAGTTAAAGAACATGAAAGTACCATTGAATTCCACAACCACAAGACCATTCGTGACCTTGGTGAGAAGAATACCAGTCAAATAACACAGAAGACTCTTCACTAACTCCCCTCCCATGATGCTCTTGTGAATGACACACTCCAAGCCCAGGCATTTGTTAGAGATGAAAGAACAGTCATGCTTCACCGTAAAGGCTAAACTACATCCAGTCTAACAAAGCTCATAATCTCCAAGTAAGTCAATACCTGTCAAAACATAACCCAACACACTTCAAAGAAAAGAATCACAGTCCAGTCATTTGAGAATGTAATATTCACAATTTCTAGCCCCCAGTTAAAATGTGTTTGATGTGTGATAATACAGGAAAAAAATCAATGCACTAAAACCAGGGAGAAAATATCAGTTAACAGATACTACAATAAAATCGTAAGTGCCATAATTAATGGAATTAGGGGGCAAGGACTATGATACAGCTATTGACAAATATGTTCAAGAAATAAGAGGACAAGCACAATAAGAAGAGAAAACGAAGGTATAAAAAGTCAGTGCAACTCCTAGAGATAAGTAATGCAAAATTTGAAATAAAAATGTATAACTGGACAGGGTTAACAGCAGGTTAGTACCTACATTCGAACAAAAATATATTAAATTTTCTAAAGCACACAGACTCCTTGAATGGTAGACAGTGCCAAAGGCCTAACACACTTATATTTGGAATCCCAGAAAGAGGGATAAAAAAATGTATAATAAGACTTTTTTCCCAAGTTTAATAAAAACAGTAACTTCACAGATACAAGAATCTAAGTGAACCATTAAGTAAGATAAACATAAAGAAAATCACAGCAAAACACAAATTGCAGAAATCCAGAGTTAAGGGGAAAAAGCATTAAATACAGGTGACTAAAGACAAAGATCAATGTTCGCTTCTTAACAGAAACATTACACACCAGAAAATGGAACACTGCATTTTAAAAGCTGCAACAAATAAAGGAACCAATCAAGAAGTCTATATCTATTGGAATTTCTTTATAAAGTTTAAATAAACATATTTTACCAGACAAAAGCTGAGAGAATTTGTAACTGTAATACCATTCTTTTTTTTTTTTTTCTTTTTTGTGGTGCCGGGGATCGAACTCAGGCCCTTGTGCTTACAAGGCAAGCACTCTAATCACTGAGCTAAATCCCCAGCCCCTGTAATACCATTCTTATTCAATAATTTATCACACTGAAGTCCAACTAGACTTAAGAGATAAGAAAAAATAAAATTTTGTGGATAGCATAATTATATAGAGAGAAATTCTATGGTATCTTTTAGATTATTAAAAATATGAGCAAATTTATCAAAATTGCAGGATTCTAGGATAATATACAAAAATCAATTGTAATAAAATAGCACCAATTAAAAACAAAGTTTAAAAAGTTATGATATATGATAGTATGAAAATATAAAATATTTATAAGTTATATTTGTAATATAAAATATTGTAAGTTGAACAAAATATGTGCAGACTTGTACACTAAAAATTATAAACTTACTGAGAAAAATTACAGATTAAAATTTAAATAAATTAAAAGATATACAAAGTTCACCCGTTGGAAGACTCAGTAAACTAAGATACTGACATACACTTGTCCCTAAACAGACTGTTCATTCAACATATTCCCGGTAAAAGTCCCCGCAGGACTGTGGTCTGAATTGATACAGTAATATCGCATTTTATGGAAATGGGAAGCTTCCAGGGCAGCGACAACAGACCTTAATAAAACAGAACAGTTCTGGAGGGTTTCCACTACATAATTCTGGGTCCTAAGGATGAAGCTACAGTGCGAAGAGGGCTCACCGCCAGGCCTTTTTTTATGGGATTCCCACAGTCCAACGCAAGTTCCTGAAGTTAAAGCAAGACGCCCAGCACTGGGCTGGAGATCCGTGAGTACTTCCTGACACGGCCTGAACTAGAAAATGAATTAAACAAGAGAGGAAGCAGCATTTCCCACAGGAAGTTCATAGGTGTGGGATGCGGGGGACAGGCAGGAGCAGGAAATCCGGGAAGAGTGTCCGCAGGGTCGCCGGGTGCCGGGCAGGGTGCGGAGAGGGTCACACCGTGAGAGTCTCGCCTGCACGCTTTCCCTCCCACAGCTCAGGTCAAGGACACCAGGCTGCAGAGCCCGGGTCCCGGCAGAAAGGAAGCACACACACTCCCTTGCAGAGGGAGACAATGGACCTTCGGGTTCCCAGTCTTATTTCTTTCCTGTCCTTTCCAGAGAGGATTTAGTGACAAAGAGAAAAAAAAAAAAATTCTGGCTGGAGAAAAAGGAAACCTGGGATGTAAGTGGCTAAATTTCTATTTGCTCTCTTTTCATGTGGCTACGTGTGAGAAGACTGTTTTGGCAGCTGGAAGTAAGAGGAATGCTAATTATTTCCAGTTCTGAGTCTCCGCGTTCCAGCCTGCATCGGGGAGCACGTGGGCAGTGCGTCCCGATGGGACGCAGGCCAGTGATGTGCACCGGGGCAGTGGGGTTCCTGGACAGGAGCCCTGGTCATGATCAGGAGCTAATCTCATCCTCTCCCAGGGCTCCTTGCAAAATGCAGCTGCGTTTACAACCTTATCCCAAATTCAGCCTCCAACCCCAACACCTGCTGGCATAGAAGAGGGGACTCTAGAACCCTCCAGGGCCTTTTCCACTATTCTTGCAACATATTGCCCACTAAATGTGTAGAGTTAGGGTTATTGATGCTGTGCATAGACTACAGTCTTCACTAGTTTTATTTTATTCTTTTGTTGCTACATAGTATTTGTGCATTATTGTGGTATACAATGTGATTACCGGATCCACCTATAGAATATGCAGTGACCAAATCGGGGCAATAAACACTTCCATCTCCTCATAGGTGAGTTCTCCCTGGGGGTTGGGTACTTGTGTACTCTTCTAGATATTCTGAAATTGATCCTAGATTGACAAACGTCATCCTGTTGTGCTATAGAGAACCAAATCCTCCCGCAACTGTGTCTTAGTGCCCTTATCTAATTTTGATCCAGCCCCCTCTGCCCTGACCTGCACTTTCCACTCTGTAGTGAACCATTTCAAGACTATCCCATTCTGTTCTCCTATGAGATTGATATTTTAGTTTCCAAAAGTGAGCGAAAACATGAAGTGTTTGTCTTTTGTTCCTGGCTTATTTCAGGTAACATGATGCCCTCCAGTTCCATCCATGTTGCTACAAACGACAAGACTTCATTATTTTTCTGGATGAAAAATATCCCATTGTGTATATAACATGCCAAGTGTGTGAAAATGATGTTTCAAAAATTGGGTGGCATGTTTAATAGGAGAATGTGGTCTTTTTTTCATGTAAAATAATGGGGTACCCTAAATATCTTGAATCTGAACATGATGAGATGTTGCTTATTAGGAAATACATTTGGTTCCTTAGGGAGAGGAATTGAGGGTGGTGGATATCCGAATTGAAGGGACAGCAGAGTCAGGAGAGATCCTTGGAAGCTCCACAGGGACAACAGTGGTGGAATCCCATGACAAGTTATAGCAGTCTTCATGTCCTTTGCTCCCACCTCTTTCCCCACCTCCACCTCACCCACACTGATCTGTTTGCTGCCCCTATAGACCACCATCTCTAGACTTGCATACAGATGGAATTAAACAGTGTGTGTTCTGTTTCAGGTGGTTTCTTCACTAAGCCTAATTACTTTGAGAGCTACCCATATTGTAGCATGGATCAACATTTTATTAATTTTTGCTAAGGTTATTCAATTATGTGGATAAGTTGTAATCTCTTCATTTGGTCACCTGGTAATGGATACTTGGGTTGGTCCTGATACTTTGGAGTTGTTACAAATGAAGCTACTGTGAGTACTGATGTGCAAGTCTTTACAAGGTTACATTTATTTTTCTTGAGAAAAACCTAGAAATGGATGTCTGGATCTTTCTGTCGTAGATTGCTGGTTTCACTTCATCGTGCCTGGAGAATACATTGTACGATTTCAGTTTTGCTAACTCATTAAGGTTTGTATTATGGCCAACATATTGTCCATCTTGGTATATTTTTCCTGGTTACCAGTGGGGAAATGGGTGTTCTGTTCCTTTGAGATGGTTAAAATTTAAATACATGTCAATTAAACCTTTTTGATCGACAGGATAGTGAATTCTTCTATAGATCTGATGCTTTTCTGTATAATTCCACCAACTACAGAGAAATTGAGGTCCCCAGCTATAGTTGCAGTTTGTCTCTTTATCTTTTCATTTCTATCAGTTTTCCTTTTTCCTATTCTGCAGCTCTTTTCATTAGTGACTTTACCAAGACTGCCCTGGCTTCTTTTTTCTTCTTCTTCTTCTTCTTCTTCTTCTTCTTCTTCTTCTTCTTCTTCTTCTTCTTCTTCTTCTTCTTCTTCTTCTTCTTTTTTTTTGGTGCTGGGGATCGAACTCAGGGTCCTGTGCTTGCAAGGCAAGTGCTCTAACCACTGAGCTAAATCCCCAGCCCTGCTCTGGCTTCTTAGTATATCGATCTTCTAATGTTACAGAATGTCCTTCTTTGTCCCCAGTAATTTTCTTGTTCAAATGTCTATTTTATTTGATATTATATATTTGCTCCCTCTTTATTGCTGTTGGTAGTTTGCATAATATACTTTCATTCACACTTTATTTTCAAACTGCTCATAGAATTACGTTTGAAGTGTTTTCCTATAAACAGTATATAGTTGGATGATGTTTTTAAATCCACTCTCAATAATCTCTTTCTCACTGCCGTACTGAGACCTCTTATACATAATATAATTGCTGAGGAGTTAAAATTTAAATACATTATTCCATTTTTGCAATCTGTTCTCTCTGTTGTTAATTTCGCAAATTTACTTTTCTTGCATTTTTATGTATTAAGGATAATTTTATAATTCCATTTTTATGCATTTGCAGTATTTTGTACAGCATTTTTAGTGGTTTTTACGGGCATTATATATGAAACTTATAGCTGGTCTCAACATTTACCAGTCTAGTGGTGTCAACATTTTATTAGTCCATATAAAATCTAGAAAATTTATTTTCCCTTAAGAGTTTTTAACCCTCCTTTACTTATAATGTATGTTCCTTATGCATTGCATACATGAAGGACTACGGCTGATAGTGCTGTAATTCTCTTCAACTCTTTACTATTTAAAAAAAAAACTCAAGGGCAGAAGTAAAATATATTGCATACACCCATATGTTTCAGAGTTTATCCTTCCTGATGGCTCAAGTTTCCTCTACTTATTGTCTCCTTTCTATTTTAAGAATATCCCCGAGTCATCCTTTTAGGGTAGGTTTGATGGTTACAAATTTTCACACATTTCCCGAATGCCTTGTTTCCTCCCTGAATGAAGCATATATAGGATTCTGGGTCAGAAGTTCTCTTTCAGCTCTTCGATACTTTTATGTCACCTCTTTATGGCTTTATGACTTCTGATGAGAAATCTGTGGCAATATAAAAGGATTTTTCTGCGATTGTTAAGGTGTTGCTTTCACAGTTTTTAAGATTTTTGTGTGTGTGTGTGGTTCATTTTTAGAAATTTGATCATGTCGTGCCTCAGTGTGGACTTCCTTGACTGTATCCCATTTGGGCTTCACTCAGTATTTTGAGACTCTAGGTGTAGCTCTTTTACCAAAATTGGGCCGTTCTCAGCTTTTATTTTTTAAGGTACTTTTTGGCCTTTTCTTGTTACTACTTTCATTTTGGTAGGACAGTGATACAAAGATTAGACATTTTGTTATTATCGCACAGGTTCCTGAGGCTCAGTTTGCTTTTCTCCATCTATTTTCTCTCTATTGTTCAGATTGGGCCATTTCTGTGTCCTTTTTCTCTGTCCCTTCCCTCTGCACCCAAAGTGTTTTTGTTTCAATTATCATATAGTTTGGTTGTACAGTCCAGGTCCTCCTTCACATTTTCTTCTTTCTTTGCTGAAGCTTCCATTTATTCATTTGTTTCAAGTTTGTTTGCCATTACTCTTCACAGCATTTTATGTTGGTTGCTTTAAAGATCTTTGTCAGATGAGTCTATCTGCTCTGTCACCACTCTGCCTTAGCATCTATTGCTTGTCTATCATTCAAGTTTATGTCTCCTGGTTCCTGTATTACAAGTCGTTAATCCATGACATTTGGGACATTATATTATGAAGCTCTTGTTCATACTGGAACTTTCTCTGTTAGCTGGGTTATCTCTGACATTGCTGGGGCAGGGAAACCTGGGCAAAGGGGTCACTGCCTTCTTACCAATAGGGGGGGACCTCTAGTTCCCCATTTTTTCTTTCATTGAATCCCAAGGTGAGAGTGTTCCCCTTTATTTCTGAGAGGGCTGTAGGAGTTCAGTTTCCCCAAAAGGTCTTCACCAATCATGGGTAACTTCCTGGCTAGACAGAATGGACCTGCCTTTTATAACTCCACCTGTGATCTCTGCAGATAGTACGGCAGTAGGAGGTGGGCTCACAACTGCAGAGCCATGGTAAAATCCCAGATCACTGTTAGACTGTCTCTCACACAGTCCTCACTAGGAGGGGAGGGGGCCACAGTACTGCTGAGCTGGACAGGAAGCTCAACTCCACCACACGGTCTTTACTTCCTCCTTGGGATGTAGAATGGTGACCACCCAGCAGGGATGAAGTTCCTGGGTCCCCACTGGACCTTCTGTGATATCATCTCAGCAGATTTCAGCATTCTGCTGCCATCTGCCAAGGGTTTTGGTTTTGCTGACATTGAAGGTGGCATTGCCATCTTTGCATAGGGTCTGGGTGAATTAAAACAGGTTATGAGATAAAAGCGTGTCTGCCAGGCAGTTCTTTTCCTGATACAGTGGTTGGAGAGAGCAAGCTTTTCTTTGGCCTTTCCTCTATGCCCATGGACATCTCTAGGTTGCTAGCTTCTTCAGTTCCCAGTCTGGAATACAGGTGGGAGAAGAAGCCCAGGGACTTCACCAAGGCATCCTTCCTAGCAAGGAGTGTGAGGTCCTCACGTCCCCAGCCAATCTGCCTTCTTCTTTCCAACTTCTCCTGTTTGTTTTATTTATAACACCCAAAGGAGTTTAGTTGTACTTAATGGAGACCAGAATAAAGTATATCCCTGCATCTCACCAGGAATGAAAATATCACTCTCTTTTTAAATTCCCATGAACCACTCACATTTGGCATGATTACCAATGGGACTAAGTATAAATCTATGATCTTGCTATTTGCTTTCTGTTTGTCTCCTGCATTTTTTCTTATATTTACTTCTTTTATGCCTTCTTTTGGATTAATCGAATATTTTTAAAGACTTTACTTTTTAGAACAGATACAGATTACAGAAAAACTGGGAAGATGGTACAGAAAATTCCTATATACTCTGCATCTACTTTTCCTCCACTAATATATTACTGTGATTTATTATAATTAATGAACAAATATTGATATATTAACTCAGTCCACAGTATATTTGAAATTTTAAAGCTTTTATACAATTTTATAAAAGTTTTTAGAAAGTCCTTTTCTTTTTTCTTTTCTCATATCTTCTCCGAGAAGTTGCATTATGCTGACATGTCTACTTACAGTCCTTTGTCTCCGACAGTTTCTCATAATTCCTTGGTTGAATTCCTGCATAGTTTAGAGAAATATTTTGTAGAAAGCCCATCAGAGTTTGTCTGATGCTTGTATGAAGATTTTCTCCTGATTTCACTAGGGTTGGGGTGTCATGAGCTCACTCTGTGGAACCACAGGGGCTCAGCACCCGCCCATGGTGTCAAAAGCGCACACGTGGCATATCCCTGTTGATGGTGACCTTGGTCACCCCATAGAGAAGATGTTTGCTGAATTTCTGCACCTACGAGGTTTCTTTTTCCTCCTTCTGTACACTGCATAGAAGAAAGTTAATCTGCATAGGGCACCTAAGGAGTTGAGATTTATGCTTCCCCTCCTCAAGGATAAAATGGCTGCATAAATTATGTGGAATTTTTCTGCATGAGATAGTCCGACCTTCCCCCGTTGTTGTTTTATTTGTTTATTTACATTTGCATAGACATGCCCACGGATATTTATCTTATACTTTAGGTGCTAATCCAATACAACTTGGTTTGATTGCTCCAGTTGTTCTAGCTTTGACTATTGGTTTCTGATTACTTCAATTGTGTCTGAGAGATACATGGTGTTTTCCATTCTTTTCAGTTTGCTCAAGAGTGTTTTAGCCCAGAATGTGGCTTATCTGGGTGAATGTTTCATGTGACCTCAAGAGAAATGAGTAACCCGTTACTGTGTTGGATGACTGTTCCGTAGATACCAGTTAGAGCACATTGATTGATGGTGCTGTTTTGATCAGCTGTATCCTTATTTTCTGAGAGGTTTATTTTGTATTTAATTTAGTAAGATCACCAAGAGTGGGCTTGCCGATTTCTCCTTGCAGTACCACCAATTGCTGTCTCACATGTTTTGACATCGTTGGTAGTTACATACACGTTAAGGATTGTGACATCTTCTTGGATAATATCTTTGTCATTACAAAATATCCCTCTGTATTTCTGACACAATTCTCTTTGTTCTGCAATCTCCTTTTCCGAATTTGTTTTGGCTAATCCATCTGTGTGTTGATTAGTGTGAGCATAGCATAGCCTTCTCCCTTCCTTTATGCACGGTCTCTTTGTGTCCTTCTTTATAAAGCAGATTTGGCTTAGACAAGATATAGTCAGCTCTTGTTTTTGTCTGTGACAATCCCCACATCTAAAAGCTATAGCTAGACTCTTTCTAGTAATTATTCATGCTGGCTCATATCACTCATTTGCTTTTGCACGTACTCAATATTTTTTCTTTGAGAGCCTTCAACCTGGTCATGGATATTTTAAACCCTCGACTGCTTTCCAAAATCTCTGTGTGAGTTTGATTCTAATGTTTATCTCTTCAGATGTTGCTTTTCTCGCCTTTTTGTGTACCTCATAATTTTTTTGTAGAAAACTAGATATCATGTCAGAAACTAGGAACTGAAGTCCACAGTATTGTAGCCTCACGTTTAAATTAATCTGGTGGGAAGTTGGGCTGAGCTTTGCCGTCCCTGCCAAGTTAAAGGCTTCAACCTTTCTAGCATGCTTGTTTCTCCCTCTCCTGTTGTTCCGGATTTTCCCTGAATCTTCTAAGAGTCTAAATCTTATATCTTTCTCTTTATAAACTATTGTTTACTATATTAGGGCCCTGCTGGCTTGGTGGCAAGGAATGCAAGGAGGAGGGATGCACCCTAAGGTGCTGTGGCTAAGTACTGTGTCCCTAGGAAATGACCTTCACAAGTGTTCCTCAGTTAAGCAGCTAATGTGCACCATGATGAAAAGAAGTATTCTCAATAATACTCCACATTAAATCTCTTTTAAATCATCAATATCCATGAACTAAGGTCATTTTTCAAGAGAACACAATTTCAAATTCGAATGGGGAAAAAATGGCTGTTTGTCCGTATTCCCATAGAAGGATTATATTATGAGAATGCTTTTGCGTTTTGCAGGGCATAAGGCATGAGTGGCTTTATTCCAGGGATTATACAAAGAGAACAGGCAGGAAGTTTTACTTAGTAGCTTCAGTAGTCATTCGGGAAGACAGTCCTTACAATTTCGTGGTATAATCATTTTTGCTACTTCTTAGATAGGGCCACTTGGAGTCAGTTAAAGTTTACACCCTGCTAAAAAGCCCACACCCTCCCCACCATACCAGACTCTGGTGTAAGCTGCCACCCACAGCCAGTCCTTTCCCCGAGAGTAACAACCACAATGCACAGGGTGGCCATAGGTAATCCTGCACATGCCCCCAGTGAAAAACTGGAGTGTTTCCCCTTAGCGGAGACAGTGGCTTAGTTTGAATTGGGTGATGGGCTCTTCCTGGGAGCCAGAGGCCTCCAAATCTTTGCTGTCAATTTTGATGGCATTTTATTACCCACCCGAGAAGTCTCAGTGCCGTCTTCTCTATTAAGTTCCTTGACACCAAGTTCCAAGAAAAATACTAATTCTACTTTTTAAAAAAAAATCAGTATATGTGATTTTTAGTTCCATATAAAGGAAAAGGAGGGTTAAATTAGACTACTCAAAGGTGTTTTCCTTGAACAGCTATTTGGCAACAGCTTGGAGAAGAACTTTCATAATGGTTTGAATAATTGCTCACACCCACCTTGATACAAGATATTCGGGCTGATAACCAGAGATTGTGTAACACTAATTTGCTTAGTCCTGACTAATATATCATGTTTTCTCCACCCTTCTTAAAAAATAGATGAGAACCAAAATAGGAGGTTTCCAAAAGGAAAAAAGAAATCAGAATTAACTCATTGACTGTTACGTTAAAAGGATGGAAGAGAATCGTGTCCTAAATGACAAAATGAAGGGGTTTTACACAGGCACAGAACTGTCCCGGAAGGGCTGTTGTTTTTACAGTTCATCCAACAGAACGTTTTCATGGGGCTCGCAACCACTACCCATGACTTCCTCCTGCTCTAGCCTTTCACAAAATCTAAGGTAGTGATGGGGGGCACCTTGAAAGCCGCCTGATTAAAGCATTCTAATGACTGAGTTTAGCTTTGTTTTTCCAACAACATCCTCCTCTATTCTTCAGCCGTCTAAGTGAGGATAGAATTTACTTTTGAGAATTGTGTTAAATGATCTATAATTTAGAGGCAAGGAATAAGATGAGCTGTTTCAAAGCCAAGAACACATTCTACAGTTAGCAGAAGAAATAATAAAAGTGAGATTGTACATAAACATCTCACTATCGGCCAGTATAGCTGGGGTCTAAATTTAAAGTCCACCTGAGTCACCAGCTTCCTATAAATAGCAACTATCTTGACATACTAATTTTGCTTCTTTTTGATACGCACCCAACCCAGTAGTAGGTTTTCGAGGAATCTCTATACTGTGTTCCATAATGGCTGTACTAATCTACATTCCCAACAACCGTAATGAGAATTCCCCTTTCTCCACATCCACATCAGCATTTATTTTTGTCTTTTTAGTAACAGCCATTCTAATTATGGTAGGGTGAATCTCATTATGATTTTGATTTGTATGTCTCTGATTATTAGTGATGGTTAACACCTGTATTCCCATGTTCGTTAAACCACTATTCACTGTAGCCAAGATATGAAATTGACCTAAGTGGCTGTCAGTGGACAAATAGATAAGGAAAATGTTACATTGTATTGATGGAATACTATTTGGTCGTGAAAAGGATGGCCATTGGTGGCACATGGATGAAAGTAGAGAACATTATACTAAATGAAATAAGCCAGACAGAAAACTGCATAATCTCATTAACATGCAGATTCTGTTGAACTCACAGCAGTAAAAAGCAGAAAGTGGTTACCAAGGGCCAGGAGACAGAGGGATAGGGGACATTGGTGAAAGTATGAATTTTACATTGGTGGGAAAGTTCTGGATTTCTATTGCACAGTAGGGTGACTATGCTTGACATACTGTATCTCATCACGATAACTAGAAAGGCAATTTTAAATGTTGTCACCACAAAAAACAGTGATAGATGTAGGATACTGTGGCTATGCTAATAGCTGATCATTTTAAAAACGTGTCTATATTTTGAAACATCACACTGTACCCTATAAATATATATGATTATTATGTGCCAATTAAAAAGAAAAATAAATGCCAAATTCTAGATAAACTTTTAGAAAATAATATATTTTAGACCTACTTTAAATAATATACGTTTTTAAGATACTTTAACATATTTTCTAAGAACTATTAAGTAATGTAAATCTAAAAACATATTCCTTCCTTCCCAAGAACAGGTTACTGGACCCTGGAATTTACACTGATTCCATAACTGAACTTGATTAGGAGAGAGGGCTCCTGAGAGTCTCCCGCTCCAGGGGCTCAGCGGGGTATAAGTGGGGTGCTGGCTCCCCCCAAATCTCCAGGGAAGTCGTGAAGAGCCCCAAGAGGAGCTTTGCTGTGGCGACCACCGTCTCCTGTGCCCCAATGAATGGGGATCCGCGACTTTACCCCGCAGCGTCGCCACAGGAGGGTCCAGAGTGTGTTCCCTCCCCAGAGCTCTGGGCTGCAGCTGCAGCCTCCGTTCTCTCCTCCAGCCCACTCCACCCCCAGCCGGTGGTCAGATCCCCAGTGCACTGAAGAGCCACCCGGAGGGGACACCGTGGAGTCTCAGCAGTCCCCTGCGGTGCAGCTCCGCCCTCTTCCTGCGGCCCGGAGGGTCTTTGATTCCCCTACTTTATAGGGTGCCGTCTCCTCTCCTCTGTGGAGGGCCTACCTGCAAGTCTCTGCGGCAGCATCAGCAGCATCCTTTTCCCATCCTTCTAACACTCTCTTCTCCGTAGTTCTCATTACCGTAAAAATACGTTATCTCACAACCAACGAATGGCTAAAGAAAATGTGGTTTTTCTACACTATGGAGTACTACACTGCCATAAAAAAGGATAAACTAGAGTCATTCATATATAAATGGATGTTTCTTGAGAACATACTCAAGTGAAATAAATCAGACACTCATGAGCACACATTGAATTGTTTCTCTGATATGAGAGACTATAATTGTAAATAAGGACAAAGAGGTGTAATAGATATTATATAAAAGGAGGATGGTGTGCAGAGGAGAGGAGTACTAGAAGGAAAGAAAGGGAAAAGCAGAAAGGCAACAGGGGAGAGAGGGGAATGGGAAAATATGGAAAATGATGAATGAACCTGCTGTAAATAGGGAGGGAGGGTGCAGAGGGGAGGGGGGAAGAG
>PVJO010011456.1:11281-59718 GCA_004026905.1 Hystrix cristata | reverse complement strand
CCTAAATGCCCAACAACTGATGAATGGCTAAAAAAGATGTGGTTTTTCTACACAATGGAGTACTACACCGCTATAAAAAAGGATAAACTAGAGTCATTTGTATATAAATGGATGTTCCTGGAGAACATACTATTAAGTGAAATAAACCAGACACTTATTAGTACACATCGAATTGTTTCTCTGATATGAGAAACCATAAGTGTAAATAAGGACAAAGGGGTAGAATAGTTATTGTATTCAAAAGAGAGAACTAGATAGGGAAAAGGGGGATAAAGAAGAAGGTTAAAAGAAAAGTAAGATGAAAGGGGGGAAAAAATGCTAAAGTGTAGTTACACTTACTGCAAATAGGGAGGGGTGGGTGAATGGAAGGGAGGGGAGGAGAAGCGGGGAAGAGGGGGGAAAACCAAGATGTATCATGTACAGGTACAAAACAACCATGTTGATTATGATCATTATGTATGCAATGTACCAATACATGTTCTTGGTAAAAAATAATAAAAAAATTAAAAAAAAAATCTACAAAACCAAGATTCAAACTTAACAGGTAAGTGAAGGTTGGATGAATGAGGAAGTAAAACAATAAATGGTTTAAAGTATTTAATAGTAATAATTATGGATCGTTATTCAGAATAATTCACTTCCTTAAAGTGACTGTCTTTTCTAACCTAAGTTTACGAAATATATATTAAACATAGAGATTGCTTGGTCCTCAGGGTTCTGGTTATGATCCAACAAAGGCAGCAAGCCATTTCCAAAGATTTGTTTCAAACTAACTTCTTTTTTATGTAATAGTGATTTCATCGCTTCAACGCCTACAAGTTAGGTGAAACTCATTCCTTAATTACTGTTCTCTTAATTATTGAAGTTGACAATGCCTTAGTTTCTCACCTTATGTACCAGCTTCTCTTGGAATAATCTTTTGAACAATTCGATTTAAGTGTAAAAGATTCTGTCACATATTCATATTGTCATCTAGAAACACTTACGTTGTCTTGGTGCCAACGTTCGCTTACCAGGAAAGGTACATTAGTCTTCTCTGAATCTCCATTTTCTATCTGAAAATGGGGACAAGACTTGAGTGGTGAGGTTTGTGTGAAAAGAATATTATATGGCACCCCTGGGCAGCATGTCTCAGAGTGTGTTGTTTGGAACCCTTGAATCGGGAGATTTTCAGTAGATGCCGCTTGAAAACGTTCTGTAACATAGGATTCCTTTACCTAAAATTTATTGGAGCTATTAATGTCAGACACATGACTGTCTTAGAGGAAGGGAAATTCTGTTTATAACATTTCCCAAATACAGAACAAGATATTCTAACACACTTTGGGAAAAACTAGCCTTAGAATTGTCTGGATTGTCGTGGTCACTCAAAAAATATCCCCTTACCCTCACTATGAACTCAGCCTAGAAATATAACAACTGGGAACAAAACAGCTTCTGAATTTTCTTAATTGATGTCTCAAGGACAGTGCTTTGTTTTTAAAAAGTATTTCTTGCAGTGGAACTATAGAGAGCAAGTAGCATTGCACTTGATATAGGTGTGTGTTTGTGTGTCTGTGTTTATTTGTTTTGGCTTGGTTGCAGTGGTGGTGGTAGTTTTTTGGGTTTGTTTCTTTTGTTTTGATTGAATGCATCAGAATTTCTCAGTTGGGACTTAAGAATGTAGAGCCATTGATGCAAATAACCTGAGATAATCTGCAAATCTGCCACCAGCAGCTTCTAGTCATCCAGAGTCGGATATTGGCAGCAGAAGCACCCCCCCCCCAACTAAGCTGTTTCTGTAGGATGTCCTTGGCTGTAGTTCCAGGCTTATTCAGCTTCCTTGGTTCTGCCTACTTTTCTGAATGTGGACCTCTAGCCTTTCTTAGTTCTGTAAGCTGAGCTGTTGGATACTGCTCCAGAAAATTACTTTTCTGAATTAGCCAGTCTTTCTGTTGTTCCAGACTCTTGACTAGTTACAGTGTATCCTTCCAGCTTTAGTGGGGTTGGGGATTTAGTTCAGTGGTAGAGCACTTGCCTAGCAAGTGCAAGGCCCTGAGTTCAATCCCCAGCAGCTCCCTCAAAAAAGCTTTAGTTAGACCCATATGCTTATTTTGTGAAGATTTACCAGTGACCACATTTTCACTTTTTAAACCAGTAAAATGGTTGTGATTTGCTTATTTCAGTGCATAACTTACTTGATGGTTTTATTCTGGAGGTTTGATTGTTCGTTTTAGTAGACTTTCTTGTTTGTTTGTTTTGTTGTACTGGAGATTGAGCCCAGGGCCTTTGCACTGAGCTGTATCCCTAGCTTTTCTTTTTATTTTGAGACAGGGTCTGGCTAAGTTGCACACATTGGGCTCTTGAATTGAATGTGTACATCAAGGTGGGAAGAATGGACAATTTGACAATAACCGAGTCTTTGATCCATGGACATAGACTAGCTTTCTGTTTATTTTATTTCCCTTTATTTTAGTTATTTGGTTTCTTTCATCAGTGTTTTTTGTGGTTTTCCTTATATAGACCTTATACGTATTTTGGTACATTTATGCTTGAGTACCTATTTTTTGGAAGCTAATGAAAGTAGTATTTTTTCATTTCAAATTCCAATTGTTTATTGCTGGTATATAGGAATGCAATTGACTTTTGTATATTAACCTTATATCCTGCAACATTGCTGTAATCACCTGTTAGTTCCAGGATTTTTTTTTTCTTTTTTCGTCTCCCAGATTTTCTACATAAATGATGGTGTCATCAGTGGTAAGAAGACAGTTTTATACTTCCCTTCTTGATCTATATACCTTTTATTTCCTTTTCTTACTTTATAAGCTAGTACTTCTAATGCAGTGTTGAGAAGCATTTACAAGAGACATTGTCCTTGCCTTGTTTTTGATTGTAGAGGGAAAGCTTCTAGTTTTCTTACCTTTAAGTGCAATACTCATTGGAAGCTTTTTGTAGATATTTATTGGTTTGAGATAATTCTCCTCTGTTCCTGGTTTACTGAGATCTTTTAAACTGTTGAATTTTGAGTTCTTTATATATTCTAGGTACTATATAGGGTTTGCAAATTCTCTCCTAGTAAGTTTTATAGTTTTAAATTTTAAGTCTGTGATCCTTTTTAAGCTCATTTTTATGTAAAGTGTTAGACTTATAAGGTTAAAGTTCATCTTTTGCCTATAGATGTCTTGTTCTCGGAATTGTTGATAAAACTATTCTTTGAGTTGCTTTTTTCACCTATGTCAAAAATCAGTTGAAGCATAATTTTATGGGTGTACTTTTGGGTTCTGTAGTATGTTCCCTTGATACATCTGTCCCTCAGCCAGTACTATACAGTGTTTTTAAATTGGGTGGCGAGAAAGAAGTAGTAGAATAGTATTTGCTAGAGGTGGGGAATGAGGAAATGTTGATCAAAGGACATGAAATTTCAGTTAGGAATAAATTCAAGAGATGTATTATACAACATGGTGAGGATATGAAAATTGCTAGAAGTATAGATCTTAAGTGTTCTCACAACAAAAATGTCTGAGGCAATACATATTTTAGCTCAGTCATTCCATGATGCATATATATTTCAGACATCACGTTTACATCATAAATACATAAAATTTTTGTGAATTAAAACTTTAAAATACTTTCTAAAAACTATGAGAGAACAAACTTCTATTGTTTGCCAAAAAGTAGAAAGTGATGGATGGCTAAATTCCCTGATTTGATCGTTATAATGTTGTATTCATGCATCAAAATATACTGCACCCCATGCATTATTATGTGTCAGTTAAAAGCAAAGTAAAATATAAAACTTGTTCTGGATTTTTTTCACCAACACTTCCCACCCCACTGATTGAATGAGTACAGGCCCTACAGGCAAATATATGATATTTCCATAGTACTGAGCCTATTGGACTAAGTCTAGGCCAGAAGCTGCCTAAAATTTGTACTTTTGCTTGGTATTTCATGGCAGCCTTCTTGGAAGACCTACATTGATCTCTAGTGATGCTGCATAGCAAGTTTATTGCGGATGGCAAAATCTTGGGTCTGTAAAGAGCCTCTACCTCTCTTCACATGTCCTACTTGCTAATGGAAGGAACTTTGATTTCTTTCTGTTCCTTGGTCAGAGCATTTTAAAGGAATTGTCTGTCATCAGTGATCACTTAGAAGAGATTATACTGTAGGTCCAAATGTGCTGTTGCCTGGGTTTCGAGCCTTTAAAATTATGTAGTAAAGTGATTGCACTTAGTAAAGTGATTACGTTCTAGTCTCAGGATACTGCTGGTAGGAGTCTTGTACATAATTTTGTGTTGTCTGTGTTCTTAAGACACAGTCTATTTTTATTGGCAAAAATGGTGAAGGAGGCACATAGCCGAAACAAGTACTTAATGCAATGTATATCTCTTTTAAGCTGTTTTCTTTAGATATGCTCAGTGTTGTATTTTTTCTATTGTACACTCAGTTTTGTAACCTTTTTATTTCATCACAAGCATCTGTTTTAAATAATTTATTTTACAAGTAATATAATAGTCCATTTTAAACCAGTCATGTTTTGGATATTCTTTTCTGATTTTTCACTGTTATCTATTCTACATGGTCATGTGGTACGGGTGACTGGCTAAAAATGTGTGTACATCCTTATGACTTTCTTTTGGTAAATTTCTAGAAATAGAATTGCTCAGTTTTCCAGAAAGCTATAGAGTTACGGTAAGTTTTTCTCTCCCAAAGTGTTGCAAACATTGTGCACTTAAGGATTTGAGGGGCTTGTAAAAGAAAAAAAAAGTATTTTCTTTTGATATAGTCTGATTTTAGGCTTGTGTAACAAAGGGATGTAGGCCAGTTTCATCTGAAGAGATTCTTTACCCATTTCTGCCTCATAGCTGTGCCTATGAGTTGGCATAGCATCATGATTCCAGTGTTTATTACTTTAAATACTTTGCATAGTCTTGAGTCTGTAGTGTCTTTGTAGAAGCTTGTAAAGCTCAAGATCGCACCTTAAAATATTCCTTTGGTGTGTTTCTTTTCAGATCATAAAGCAAAAAATTGAAAACATGAAAGTAGACAGAACTAAACTGAAAAAGACACCTACTGAAGCTGTAAGTATCCAGAAGTTTGCTTTGCCTTTGTTTTCTTCATTTTAAAATCAGTTGACCTATACTGATCTTCCAAATGTATCATCACTTGATATGATATAATAAAACAACAGCTTGGGGTGCTGGGAGAATAGTAGTAGTAGAATATTTGCCTAGCTTGTGTGAGGTTCTCGGCTCAATACCCAACAGCACCAAAAGAAAAAGGAGATGACAATTCACCTTGAAACAGTCAGGTTTCCTTTTAAACTTCTCTTGAGTAAAAAAGTGAATGGCTAAGTGGCCAATGGGAAGCTAGCACCTGAACATTACATTGTAGCTGTGGGTACCTGAAATAGGTTCTCAGGATGCTTTTCCTGTGCACTTAGTGACAGTATGTTATAATGGGGAAAAAAGGAGGTGGATTCAGATTCTTACTGTATCTTTCTCAGTTTCATTTTTTAGAAAGTGAGTATAGTAACACTTTTCTTAGTAATTTTGTTTTCTCAAGAGATAGTTTTCAGCTTCAGTCAAGTATTCCATTGGCTAATTTGAACTGCCTTGTGAGGTTAAGGAAGTGCTGCATGAAGATAGTCTCATAGACCCTATGTGCCATAGTGCAAAGAACACAAGCTTTGGAATTAGATCTGGGTGGGTCTGAATGTTGCTAGACTTTTGTTACTGTGAGTTTATTTACCTTCCATAACTACAAAATGGAGTTGATAATTCCTCCCTCCTTGATATGAGACAATTGGTTAGCATAATATCTTGGACATAGTAAATTTTTCCTCCTTCCCTCCCATTTGTGGTACTGGAGATTGAATCCAGTGTCTTTGTACTGAGCTATATACCCAGCCATTTTTTATTTTTGAGATAGGGTCTTGCTGAGTTGCCCAGGCTGGGCTCCAATTTGTGATCCTCCTGCCTCAGCTTTCTAGGGTGCTGGATTACAGGCATGTACTACCACACCTAGTTTAATCATTTTCTAAATATAGGTCACTTTTTTTTATTAATAAGTATACCTGGTAAATATCACTGAGCGATACCATTAATAACATTTTGCTACATTTTTCTGGTCTTAAGAGAAGTACTGCATGTACCCACACACTTATTCTGCTCTTTTCCCTCGATATTATACTAATGAGTATGAGAAGTATTTTCTTCCCATACCCTTGCCAGCATTATGGATTATCTTTTAATTTTCATAAATCTATTAGGTGGGAATAAAAATATTTCATTGTTTAATTTGCATTGCTTCAATACATATATTTTTCAAGTTTATTGACCTTATATTGGTTTCCTCTCTGTGCTTTTCATTTTTTTTGTATTTGGCATTGGATAATCAGTGTGTTTATTACCACATGCCATATATGTTGAGTATATTCATTTTCATATCTGTAACAGATATTTTTATTTGCTTTTAATTGATTTTTATGTGTTTTGGCATGTAGAAGTTTTGACACCCATGTACTAGGATATCTTCCAAAACTAAAGAGCAAAAAGAAAACTAGCCTTAAGAAAGAACAATTTAAAAAGTAAGACAGTAGCAGTGGTGTAAGAATCTATGGATAAGAAACTTGAAAATCAAGACAAAAGATCCTAGTGTACACAAGAATTTCTTAATAGAAAATTACAATAGAGGGAATATATATTGTTGGGAACGATAGTATTAGTGCCAGCCCAATTGTTCAACTTGTGGAGGTGGAAGACTGTTTAAATTCTAGGCAGAAGTCAGAAATAAATTATAGAAGTACGCACAGGTAAACCCAGTACCTTACCTTGCACATGCTAACCACACACACTGCCACCGAGCTACACCCCCACCCCTTATTTCCACTTCTGTACTTCACTCATGAACCTGTTTTGTTTTTTTTAAACCCATTTCACCCCAGTCCTTATTTCCAGTTCTGTATTTCACTTATGAACCTGGTTTTTTGTCTATTTGGTCCCAAACGTGAGTATATTGCATTCAGGAAAATCAACATTTACAGGTTTATGGTAGGCTTCCACAATTTATGATTCTTTACTGATAGGACTGAATTACTTTGTGCAACAGACTGCTATATCTCAATGGGAAAAGTTGATTCTTTGTTGTTTGATCAATATTTAACATAAAACAATAGAGACCTTTTTCTGTTTTAGTAAGGCTCTACATTTTTCTTGATACATGGTTTGAGGATGTAATTATATACGGCAAGGTGGTAATTATATATAGTAGTATTTAGATTTACTTAAAATTCATTTAAGAGAAGGGTGCCTGGATGTATAATTTTTACCAGAACACATGGAAAACATTGCAAAGATGAAAGCCAGTTACCTTGGTTTTTGGACAGGATTGACCTTCCAAGCATAAGCATTATGATTAAAGCAAAGGAAAGAAACCATATCCAAAATAGACACGTGACAATAGCCATTTGAACAGGTGTAAGGTAGTATTTCGTTTTGGTTTTTGATTTGTATTTCCCTGTCAGCTATCTTTAAATATACCTGTTGGCACTGACTTTTTTTTTCTTTTGGAGAAATGCCCATTAAAGTCCTTTGCCCACGTTTTAGTGAGGTGGTGGTGGTTGTTGCTGTTGCTGCTGCTGCTGTTGAAGTTGAATTGTAGGAATTTCTTACATAATTTTTAAAATCAACCTCCAAAAGATATTGTGAAAAGTAAAATAATTTAGTGACAGTGGGAGAAATATATGGTTCCTCTTCCATAAGGCATCTAAAATAAAAGAGTGAAAGGTACAGAAGTAGGGAACAGAATGGTGGCTACTAGGGAGTGGAAAGATTATGGGAGATGGTCAATGGGTGTAAAGTTACAGTTACATAGGACAAGTTCTACAGATCTGCTGCAGAACATAATAGTGCCTATAAAGGTTTTAGGGGTGGTACTGGGGATTGAACTGAGGGCCTTGCACTTGCTAGGCAAGTGCTCTACCACTGAGCTATACCTCCAACCCCAGGTTCTGTTGGGTTTTGCTTTTCTTTTTTTTTTTTTTTTTTTTTTTTTTTTTTTTTTTTTTTTTTTTTTTTTTTTTTTTTTTTTTAAAGAAGGGTAGGTCTCATGTAAGTTGTTCTTACAACACACATGCGCACAAAGAGACACAAGGAAACTAAGAGATGATGAGGTGGTAGATATGTTTATTACCTGGATTATAGTGAGTGATGGTAACATGAATACCATACATCCAAACATACCTAATTGTATACATTGATTATGTGCTGTTTTTTATACCACTTACACTTAAGTAAAGGTCATACAGGTATGTATGGGAAGGTATACAACAAGCTGGAGAAAAAAATGTATGTAGTTAGTAACTTTCATAGCTAAATCAATAGGAGAATTATCACAATAACAAAAGATTTGACTTTGTAGGTATTATAGGAATGCAAATTTTATTTTGATGTGTCTTTCCTAGCTACATAGGATAAAGTCCTAGAATTGTAATTTGTAAGTTTTATTTTTGCTTGAGCAACATATAAAGATATCCACTTTCCCATACTGTGGTGGTTATTATTTTTAAGAAAGACCTTTTTTATCACTTATGTATTGGCATTAGTGCAAAGGACTTTCCCCCCTCGATTTGATATCTGTTGGAATAAATCAATACAAACCGTGGTAATTGGCATACAGTTATTCAACTGGCGAATGATTTCTTTTAACATTACCATGAGTGAGAAAAATCACATTTGCTTACATTTATATAGCAGAGATAGGATTGTAAAGATGCTCTTCTGCTAACTCGGTATTTTGAGCAGAAAACACAAGTACCTTGTTAGATACCTAAAGTACATATGTGCCAGAGAGTCAGGGAAAGGTCCTGTGAAAACTTGAGAACCATCCATATCAGGAAACTTCCTAAGGGCCCCACGTTCTAGGGAGTATCAGAATGTCCCTTCTAAAACAAGAGACAAGTTGCTGCAACTTGTACTACATGCCATGACAAAAGAAAAACAATGTATTGGTGGCTCTTTAGAATTTGGAGCCAATTTATGTCACATTTAGGCATGATATTTTGACCTACTTATTAGGTGACCTGTAAAGTATTCAGTGGACAACACCTGAAATGTTAGTGAAATTTGGATCAAGAGAAGACTCTGCAATAAACAGGTCCAGGTTATGATGCCAGCTTCCCTACCACTTGGACCTTATGACTTAGTAGACCCAAGTGCTTGATGTAAGTATCAGCCAAAGGTGCTGCCAGGGCTCAAGCCAAAATCACGGCTAAGATCCCTAGAGTTTTGACCATACTGCCATCTGCCAACACCTATTTTACATTCAGAAAAAGCTGCTGGCTTGCTACTGGGACTTGTTAAAAACCGAATGCCTAATTATGGGACATAACAAATTATTATAGGACCCAAATATTAAAATAGCTGTTACCTGACCCACAGAATCAAAAATTATATTCTCATAGCTACATTCTATTAGAAATTGAGGTACTGTATTTGACAGAGTCCCAAGTAAGTGCAGAAGAAATGAACTGCACAAGCAGGTGGTTCAAATTGCCCATTTTAATCTGTTCTCTTCTGCTTCACTGTCTCTCCCCTAACCTGGACTTCAAGGAGAGAAGAAAAAAGTGCAGGCCTGATTTATGGAAGGTTTTTGTGTGAAGAATTTTACATATATTGCCACAACAATTTGAGGTGGATCTTAATGATTACTTTAGCAAGAGAAAATGTTGGGGCCTGACTTGAATAAGATCATTTGTATTTTTTAAAGCCTCTATTCTCCATATTGTGTTTTGTATGTGGAAATTCGTGTCCCCCGGTTTAAATCTTATAGCATTGTTGGATCTATAAATGGCACTTATTTTGCAGAATAGGACGCTGAGCTTCAGAGAGGGAGTTTACTGACAAATCCTGTGTTCTTTGCAGTAGTATGTTGCCTTTTAGTATTTAAGCTCCTATTATGTGAGCTAAGTATGGTACTTAATGTGTGTGGCAGATATTTGAATTTCAACTTCAAGGTAGCTATTAGGTCTGTATTCCTGGTAAGAAAACAGGCTGAGAGGTTGGACTTGGTCTTGGTCACATGGCTTAGTATGTAAACTAAAAACTGAGCCTAGGTTGGTTTGGTTTTGAATCTAGGCCTGTTCCTAGGATACCATACTCTCTTTATTGACTTCTAGAACAAGTATAATCACTTCTCCTAGCTGGCATCCATTGATAGAATTCCTCTCTGTCCCAACCTGTATCCCGTTTCTTCATTCTACTTTTAGAACCTTTACTATGAATTCTCAGTCCTCTCCTTACTCAACAGTCTCATTCATCAGTACAAGAGAGCAGAAATGTATGGAAATGGGAACCCTCAAGTAAGAACAGAGTATTAGTTTTAGAGAGTTCAGAAGCTGTATCCCCTCTTACAATTAGAGGGCTTAATGTTGCCAAAAAATATAGCCAATGCTAGTCGTCTTCTTTAACTGAATTCTTTTTTTTTTTTTTAAACAGGATCTAGCTATGTAATTAGGTTAGGGCTGGCCTTGAATTCATTATGTAGCCCAGGTTGGCCTCAAACTTACTGTGATCCTCCTGCCTCAGCATCCTGGGTGCTGGGATTACAGGCATGTGCCATCATACCTGGCTATTAACTGAATTTTTTTGGACCTTTTAGTGTTTGTTGGACTCAACATACCTTCCAAGAATTCTGATTACCTTTCAGACCATGATGCAGATTTCTTAATTTTGCTTTTATCAATGTTTGGCTTGTTTCCTTTGCTTCTGTCATCTGTATCTTTCTAAGTAGTTTGTCTGCATCTACAGACAAAATAGTCAGATTGATGGAGAATAAAAGTGCTTGCTCATGAGTGTTTTAATCCCAGGTAATCATCTGGCAAATTTCTAGTTTCATATAAGCAAAAGTTAAATTGCTTTGTGGGTTTAAGGATTACTTCTCTCTTTTCACTTCTCTCATTTCAAAATGCTTTTTTGAATTTTTTTTTCTCAGCCTGCAGATTGCAGAGCCTTAATAGACAAACTCAAGGTTTGTAATGATGAGCAACTCCTCTTGGAACTACAGCAAATCAAAACATGGAACATTGGAAAGGTATGTGAATCCATGTCCCCAAAAGACAGGAGTTGCTGTACAAGGACATCATTTTGTGTGCTCTGATATGGAAAGCGAAAACCACAGTGGGGTAACCTGACTCAGCACTTACTTACCAAGAAGCATCTAGTGTATGTATAGCACAACTCTACACCAGTGGTTTTAGCCTGTATGGTTGCCCAGAAAATGTTGGGGAGAAAAAAACAGAAATTTGGTAGCTGTGGATGAGTAATGCTTGCACAGGTAATGGTGAAGTGTTTGAAATAGTCTCTGGAATTTTACTACAAGGTTTTTCTGGTTTGGTTTGGTTTGGTTTGGGTTTTTGTTTTTGGAAACAGAGTCTCCCTGTGTAGTTCAATGTAGCTCTTGGTGATTATCCTGCCTCAGCCTACCAGTGCTGGGATTATAGGCATGCACCACCATGCTCAGCTAGGAATTTTCCTGTCCAATTAAAAGAATTTTCTTTAGATGACTCTAAAAATGAATTCTTCATATAAAATGGATTCTGGTGGGAATACTATATTCCTTGTCATTGTAACCCTCAGAATTTTCCCTCTGAAGACCTGGCTCTGGGGATTTTGTGGTGTCTACTAGTGGCAGCACAGTGCCTCAATGGGTCTAACGGTGAACTCGGGTTCTTTTAACTCAAAGTATGATCTTTCTTATATGGGGAAAGATGAGAAGTGAATTTGTCTGGGTATCATGCTCAGCACTTTCTAGTAACAAGCTGAACTACAAAGCTTGTACATGGTGTTCTTAACATTTTCTTATATCCTTTTTTTCCTCCTTGCTCTCTAGTGCGAGTTATATCACTGGGTAGACCTGTTGGACCGCTTCGATGGCATTCTGGCAGATGCTGGACAAACAGTGGAAAATATGTCATGGATGCTTGTATGTGATAGGCCAGAAAGAGAACAGCTGAAAATGCTTCTCTTGGCTGTGTTGAACTTCACAGCCTTGCTCATTGAGTACAGCTTTTCCCGGCATCTGTACAGTTCCATAGAGGTAAGGGAGGTTCAAGCCTATGTGATCTGTTCTCAATTAGAATAATTAGAATGGTATACAGCCACAAACAAGAAATAGCTATTTCTTCTCTGATTGTTTCTTTCTTTTGCGTTGTGGAGCTCTAGATTTTTCATCGTCAAACATAATGATAAGGACTAGTAATATAGCTTGGTGGTAGCACACTTACATAGCATGTGCAGTGCTCTGGGGTCAGTCCCCAGCACTGCCAAATGGAGAAAAAAAAGGTAATGTTAAGATATTTCTTGGTTATAGCCATTACCTTCTTAGCTATTTTATAACTAATATAGCTATTAGTTATAGCTATTACCTTCTTAGAGTTGATGGGAAGGCTGTATACTATTGCCTTCTCCCTGCCATTTTCTACATTCAAGAAAAGAGTGAGAAATGTAGCACATGTTTTGAGGTATTCTTGGGAACTTTAAGAAATTCATCTTTGTCTCAGGTTGTTAGAATAGCCCCATATTACTTTTAAACTGTTAGAAATGAATAAATACTTCACAGTAGAAGAAATACAAATGGCCAACAAATATATGAAAAAACATTCAACATCTATGACTATTAGAGAAATGCAAATTAAAACAACTCTAAATCCCCGGCACCACAAAAAAAAAAAAAAAAAAAAAAAAAAAAAAAAAAAAAAAAAACAACTCTAAGATTCCACCTTACCCCAGAAAGAATGGCAATCATTAGGAAGTCAAACAATAACAAACGCTGGCATGGCTGTGATGAAAAGGGAACCCTCTTACACTACTGGTGGGAATGCAAACTAGTACAACCATTATGGAAATCAGTATGGAGATTTCTCAAAAGCCTGAAAGTATAGAAATCTCATACGACCCAGCCATTCCCCTACTAGGTATCTTCCCCAAAGAGCTAAAGACATCCTACCACAGTGATACTTGCACAACAATGTTTATAGCAGTGCAATTTATAATAGCTAAATTCTGGAAGCAACCTGTATACCCAGCAGTAGATAACTGGATAAACAAAGTGTGGTATCTATACATAATAGAATACTATTCAGCTATAAAGAATGACAAACTAGAGTCATTTATAGGAAAATAGATGGACCTGGAATATATAATGTTGAGTGAAATAAACCAGACTTGCAGACTTGAATACTGTATGGTATCTCTCATTTGAGTGAGGTAAAATACAGACAAAAGAAAAGGGTAAACAATGGATACAAAAAGGCAAAGGGTTAGATGTAAGCTAATAGGCAAATGGTTCAAGGGAACAAGAAGAGGGTAAAGGGGGAGGGGAATGGGAATCCAGAGGAATAATAGTATCTTAAAAACAAGAACCTAATCACCCAAATTTAAAACAGTGACACACTAGGTACTACAGTAACTTTACATAGTTGTGACTTAATGGTGCATCTATGTGGTTGTTTATGTTATTAGCTGTCATAAGCAAAAGGCACAATGTATTGTGGTCTGTAAGCTTAAGTAATGGCCTGTAAGTTTGTGTAATTTTTGAGAAATTTTAATAAAAATCTATAAAAAAAGTTTTATTTCCTTAACATGTTCATGTACTACTTTTCAACCTCTTACCCCCCTTTCCCACACCCTTCCAAAATACAGAATCTGCCAAAAAATGTATACACACAAAATGAAGAAAAGAAAAAGCTGTATAAATAATTTAATATTGAGGCATCATGAGATTCATACAACTTACCTGTGGCCTCCATAATTACAAGAGGTGCTCAAAGTAGTGGCCATTAACTTCCAGACATTTATTAGTACAGCAAACTCCTGCTTGGGTAACCTTGGTCATTGAGATTACTGCGCAACTATTTTCAACTTCTTGTCTAAGGGCCAGCAGTGTAGTGGATTTTCTGCAATATCCAGCATCTCTAGGGTCCCTCATGAGAGTAACACCATGTCTTGGAAAAAACATTATGCTATTTTCTTTTCCTGAAGTGTGTATACATTTTTTTTGGTGGACTCTGTATTTATTGTTCTTACTCAGTCAGTATCTGGGGTCCCCAGGGGAGAGATAGTTCCAGAACCCCCTACATGTATATCAAATACTGTGGAGTCAAGTTTCTTATATAAAATAGTGTGATACTTGTACATGGCCTATGCACATCCTCCCATATACTTTTCATCTGAGTTACTTACAATATATCTAACATAGTGTAAATGTAGTGTAAACAATTGTTTCGGGAGTTCTGACAAGGAAAAAAGAAGTACATGTTCAGTAAAGTTGTATTTTCCAAAAATATTTTCCATCCACGTTGATTGAATCTGGGATTCGGGACCCACATCTGTTGAGGGCCACCTGTATCCATAGTATCCTCAGTGTCCTTGAAGAGTAAAGTGGACAGAGCAATCAGAGTTTTTGAAGTTGTTAAAAGTCACTGTATTGCACGTCCTTTAGCCTAACTTTGGACATTATGTCACCATTAATAGGTGCCCTGATCATTTGAGTTGTGCTAATTTTCTGTTATAATCAGAACAAACAAGTAGAAATGAAGTGACATAGGAAAAAAGTGGGATAACTAAACCAAAGACCTAGCTTACAGATTTTCTTTTAACTAAGAGCAGACTATTTAAAGATGGTGAAAAAGGAAGGAAAGAAAGATAACAGATAGCTACTCAATGAGTAGGGAGCATTTGAAAGTGAAATACTCCACATACAAATATTTTTAAGACAGGTAGATAAATGTTCTGTTAAAGAAGAAATAGATATGCTGCCCAGGGAAGTCCATAGCCTTCAGGATAATTAGCAAACAAAAATTCCTTGGTTCATTTCCAGCTAAATTATATACTAATTTTAATTCTACATGCTTATATATTGGTGGGCTTTAGCTATATTTAAAAATCAAAATACACTAGTCTCAGGTTATTTACGAGAACTTGAAAAAGTCTTAGGTAATTGCACCATGCTGTTGTAGGGCTCTTTAGCTTTTATAGGAAGGGCTCTTTCTATAGAAAGATCATAGACTTTTCCTTCTCTTCCAATACTTTTAGTCCAGTTGCAAACAATGTTCTTGAACTCCATATATGTATTACATCACATCTCTTTTGTAAACCCTTTCTTTCTTTGGGGACAACTGTGCAATTTTTGAACTGCTATTTAGAAATTTTATCTTCATTTCACTTTCTGGTCATCTGCCAGATTGTAAGCTCCTTGTGGACAAGGTTGTATGTTCTCAAATATTCAAACTTTGTTTTGTCACTAAACTTCTTGATAGCTTTGTAACTGTTGATAAAAATTCATTACATTGGATTTAAAATTACCAGGGCTGAGTGTGCCTAAAATCTTGAACTTTGTCCTTTTTTCTTATAGCATTTGACAACTTTATTGGCTTCCTCTGATATGCAAGTGGTGCTGGCAGTCCTTAATCTTCTATATGTATTTAGCAAAAGATCAAACTACATCACACGTCTTGGATCTGACAAGAGAACCCCACTACTAACACGACTGCAACATCTGGCAGAGGTGAGTCTTAGGTGAAGAGTAGAAGAGCACAAAAATTAGAGCATATGGTTCCTTTCAACAGGTGTTGTTTGCAATGTCAAATTGGATTAGAATCCCTAAGGCAACTTTATTGGCGTGAATAGAACAATTTGGGGCAATTTAGCTAAGTTCTAAAAACCTGTTCTCAGCTATTAAGAAATAATTTGGAAGGATTTTAGGAATTTCTGCTCTCAAAGCTGAATCTCCTTTTGTTCAAAGCTGGAAATTTCATTTCTGGAAAGGAAGTTCATCTTCACAAATTTTGCCTGAGGAGACAATGCCATTAAAGAGTCTGGATGGACTTGAGTCTTACTAATTCTGGTATCAGTTTTCTCATCTGGGAATTTAGTGTTCTGATCTGGGAATAAACTGAGAGCTGTTTTAGAATAAATGGAGGATGTTTAGTGCTATGATTAGTACTTTAGTGATCATAATTTAAGTCAAAACTTTTTCAGAAGAATGTAGTTCTGTCATGCTGTTCTCCACCATGCATAGAGGTTAACTGATAATTCATACTGAGATTTGAGAGGTAGTCATTGCTGGAAAGCTTTCTTAGAAAAATATGAAAGATGGCTTTTTAAAAGCTAATTTAACAGTTAATATAACTCAAGTTTTAATATAACTCACAATATAACTCAAGTTTCAGGCTGTCTTTAGGTGTTCTTACTACTTAAAAGTCTTTTGTATGATTAAAATACAACATGTATACCAAAATTTCTGACACACAGGCACTATAGAGAAAATATTCATCACTTAAAGTTCATCCCATTGAGGTCTCATTTAAATTTTGAACATTTTTCTTCTTTAATTTGGGAATATGTATATGTAGACTTGCAACCTGTTTCCTTTTTTCATTTATTTTTATTGTTTTAATGGTGCTGTGAATTGAGGGCTTGTTGCATGCTAGGTAAGCACTCTAACACTGAGCTACACCCACAGCCATGCTACCTGTATTCTTAACATATTGTAAACATTTCCTCATGTTATTAAAAAACTCAAGGCAGTTAAAACATTGGATCTCCAAAAAGCAGTTATTAGGACAGATATTTCATAGCTTAACATATGCTTCAAAATGATTTCATAAAATTCAGCACATCAAAAAATGCTAATATAAACTCAGGAAGTTCGGAAAAGGATATTTAAATTTATAAGTTATCTACCAGAAGTCGTAATGGGGAAGCCAAATTCAAAAGCCAAACAAAAGTGCTAAATACTATTTCTGTCATAAATTTGTAGTAGTAGAAGTCCTAACCCATAGAACAAGAGAAAAGAAAGAATTGAAGAATGGATATTAAAAAGGAAACATTTTTATTTGTAGGTGATGGGCTTGAGTCTTTGGGTTTAGGGGTAGACAATGTAGTATTATTAGAGCTAATGAAAATTCAATGAGATAGCTAGGCAAAAGATAAACGTATAAAAATAACTAGCTTCTCAAGAAATTAGTAATAACCATGGCAAATAAACATATGAAGAAATGTTCAACATCACTGGTCATTCAAGAGATGCAAATCAAAACATCGCTAAGATTCCATCTCACTCCAGAAAGAATAGCTATTATCAAGAAATCAACCAACAACAAGTGCTGGCGGGGCTGTGGAGAAAAAGGTACCCTTTTCCACTGTTGGTGGGAGTGTAGACTAGTCTAACCACTATGGAAATCAGAATGGAGACTCCTCAAAAAACTAAATCTAGAGGTCCCATTTGATCCAGCTATTCCCCTGCTTGGTATCTTCCCAGAAGAATTGAAAACCTCATACCATAGAGATATATACACAACCATGTTCATAGCAACACAATTTTCTAATAGCTAAGTCTTGGAAACAACCCAAATGCCCAACAACTAAGGAACGGCTAAAGAAGATGTGGTTTTTCTACACAATGGAGTACTACTCTGCCATAAACAAGGAAACTAGAGTCATTTGTGGGTAAATGGATGCACCTTGAGAACATACTTTTAAGTGAAATAAATCAGTCATGCATGAGTACACATCAAATTGTTTCTCCGATATGAGAAACCATAAGTGTACATAAAGGCAAAGAGGCATAATAGATACTAGGTAAAAAAAAAGATAATATTCAAAACAGAGGAGAACTAGAAGGGGAAAGGAAGGAAGGGAAAAGGGAAAGAAAGGGAAAAAATGGAAAAATGTAAATAAACCTGCTGTAAATAAGGAAAGGGGGGAATGGAAGGGTGGGGTGCGGGAGGGGGGAACCAAGATACGTCATGTATAGGTACAAAATAACCATGATAAATAGGATCATTATGTATACAATGTACCAATGCATGTACTTGATAAAAAATAAAAATTAAAAAAAAAGAAATTAGTAATAACCAACTTGAAAACGATTGGTAAAAAGACCCATTGGCAGTATGGGCAATTGTAATGTCTGAAATAAGCCATATGGATGATATAGTGGTGGGAAAGGAGATCTTTGTCACTAAAGCATAAACCGAAAAGTAAAAAGTTGAATTTTATAATAAAAAATTAAGGCTTCTTTCCAACAAAAAATATGATAGTTCAGTGCTACTTTTTTGGCACTTTTACACTGCAGTGTAAATTAATGTGCTGCTGCCTTCAATGAAAAAAATTGTCAGTTGTATTACATAGTATACTTACATGGTTGGATAACATTCTGTACAAATTCATTTTTTCATGGACCTATATAACACTTTCAAATAATTGGTAGAATGATAGCTTGCTGATCTGCCAACAAAATAAAGCACTGCTACCAAAGACAAACGTTAACAAACCCATGACAGTTTTAGAACTATAGCAAATGTTTTAAAACTGACAAAAGACTATTAATGTTGGATGTCTGAGAAACTCCTCCAAATCCACAAGGATAAACAGAGAATATGGATAGACAATTCATAAACCAGAAAATTCAGCATGTCAGTTGATGCTAAATCACATTAACGATTGGGGAAATAAAAATACAGCTTTGTAAGCATCATATTGACAAATTGAGAAAACTGTAATGATAACTATTGGCAGATATGTGAGGCTATAGGAACTTTTTTCTTTCTGAAGTAACTTATACATTGCTGATAGAAGTATAGACTGGTATTCCTGGGTATATATCCAAAAGATGGTATCATATCATTCCATAAATGTGACATGTGTCAGAATATTGCATCATTGTGGAAATGAGTAATTAGAGACAATCTCAGTGTCCATTATTAGTAGGCTAATAAAATTGATAACATGCACACTGTGAAATGTGTAGCAATTACAAGCAGTGGAACATATTTGTAACATCAGTAGCTTTTGGACAGTTCAGAATGAATAAAAAAGTAAAAATAGTGCTTATTACTTGGTACTATTACAGAAATTTAAAAATGTATACACAAAAAACAACCTGTTGTTTCATGAAAATAAAGAGGGATAGATACCAGAAATAAAAGTTGCTGTTGGCAGGAAAGGGAATCTTAATGTGAGCAATAATGGTACAGATTGATGTATAAATAAGTAAAAGGAAAATGTTCTGTTAGAACACTAGATTTTTACTTATAGGTTTAAAAGATCGTCTAAGAGAAATACAGTTTTTGCATGGGAAGACTGAATATTATAGAAGCCTTCGTTAATTACTTGAAAAACCTTACTAAAGCAGCAAGAGCATGAAAAATGATTGTCATATACCATGTTTTAAAAATGAAAATGTAAATGTTAGTTTCCTTACTCATTTTTCTTCTGTAGTGTCAGGACTTTTCCGTGGAAAGTCTATTATCTTACATACACTATAGTTATAACTTGTAATTTCTTTACAGTGAGGTAGCAATGTAAAGACATTTGTAAAGGAACCTGAATACATAATACTGATTTTTGGCACTTTTTATTTTAGCTTTTTTTCTGTTAGTCTTCAACAGACTAAAAGTATTCAACTTAGTTCTCATTAAAAATTCCCTTTCCCAAAGTTGGGGATTTTAGCTCAAGTGGTAGAGCGCTTGCCTAGCAAGTGCAAGGCCCTGAGTTCAATCTCTCCAGCACCCCCCCAAAAAAATTCTCTTTCCCATTTAAATTATTGTTTTACAGATCCAGTCACTCCCAAAAGCCCCACGTGGGAGTGCATGAGGTTTTGGGGGACATTTTAGATACAAACCATAACACACTTCAAATTAATAGACCAAATCAAAAAACGAGGAACTGAGTAGACACCTCTCAGAAGAAATACAAGTGGCCAGCTATTCTTGGTGTTTCTTAAGCTTCTTGGATTTGTGGATAAAAGTATGATTTGAACCATCAGGGACCACTAGTTCAATTTTGAGGTAAAGTTCAGGAAACTCCAGTGACTTCCTGATGTTGTTGAAGATGAACAGTATAGCCACATCTTAAATCGTTACCTGTTCACTGTTTCCTTCTATCTGTATGTTTAATTTTAAAAAAGATAAGAGAAAGTAAAAGCATACATATTTTTTTACTTGGCATGTTTAGCGAAAGGTTTGTCTTTTTCTTAGATTATTTCAAAGAACCAATTTTTAGATTAGATGACCCTGAAGTTTTTCCGTTTATCTATGCTATCTTTATACTTTTCTTCCATTTGCTTTACGTTTTGTTGGCTATTTTCTAGTTCATTAAAGGTGGATGGTTACTGATTTGAGATATTTCAGTTTTAATTAATGTATGTTTTAACTTATGGGATATTGTACTTTCATTTTAATTTCTCAAGTAATTGTTTTTAAATTTCCATTCCGATTTCTTCTTTGACTATTGGTCGTTTACTTATCATTTATTTGTGAATTTTCCAGATTTCCTTGTGTTACGGATTTCCAATGTATATGCTGGGGTTGGGTGGATTGTTTTATATATGTCTGTTAGGTCTAGTTGATTAAATGTTAATAAAATCTTCTATTTCCTTGCTTTTCATCTAGTCATTACTGTTTGTCCTGGGAATTACAATTTAGTTTTAATAGCTAAAAACTTTGTTCCTGGGGCTGGGGATTTACCTCAGTGGTTAAAGTGCTTGCCTAGCAAGCGCAAGGCCCTTAGTTCAATCCCTGGCACCAAAACAAACAAACAAACAAAAAACAAACTTTGCTCCTATACTGCTGTGTTCCCTTCCTCTACTTTATGTTGTTTTAGTCAGCACAAATTACACCTTTAAGGTAGACATGTCCACACATACCTATAAACTCAGCAAGGAGATAGGGACAGGAGGATTGCAAGTTCAAGTGCAGCCTGGGTGATTTAGCAAGTTAGCAAAACTGTGTCTCTAAATTCGATCCCTAGTACCTCAAAACAAAACAAAATTATACAGAGGAGCTACTAACTAAAACTACATCAATACTGACTTTTATATTTACCTATATAATTACTTTGCTGGGTCTTTATCTCTTTGGATAGATTCTAGTTAGTGCCTACTGCCCTTTCATTTTATCCTAAAGGACTGTTTTTAGCGTTTCCTGTAGGCAAGTTTACATGTATTGACCTCTCTTACTTAGCCTTTGTTTATCTGGGAGTTTTCTTAATTTAGTCTTCATTTAGAAGGATAGTTGTACATGCAAGATACAGAATTTTGGTTGAAAATTCTGTTCTTTGGCACTTTGAATATATTATCCTGTATTCTGACCTTCATGGTTTTGGTTTTTAAAAAGGAGCTATTGATTTTTTTTTTTTTTTCTTCAACTTTTATTAGTGCATGTTTGCAGTACATAATGGTTACATTCGTTGTGGGGGGTTGATACATGTACATAATATATCTTAATTCTTTTTCCTCCCTTCCTCTTCTTCCTCCCTCATCTCTTGGTCCCCTTCCTTCTTGCAAAAGATTCATCTCTCTTTTCCCTATTTTCTCCCTTTTGTCTTATTCTTTATCTATATTTTGGGTTTCTCATATAAGAGAAACCATGCGGTATTTAACATGTTCATGACAGGGCCATAATTCATATGTCTTGCTGCCAAGCCACTCTGATTTGATTGTGTTAAGTTCCCACCGATGGTACATGAGTGACTGTCCCATTGGGTGGTATAAGCTGTCATACAGAACAGTCACGCACGTGGTTCAATCTGGTGGGAACATGTTAAGGTTATATGATGTATTTCATTTAACATGGTCTTAAATTGCATCCATTTTCCTACAGATGACTCATTTTATCCTTACGGTAGAGTACTACTCCATTATGTTTAAGTACTACAGTTTCTCTTTCTGTTCATCTGTTTGTGGATGTATAGGCTGCTTCCATTTAATCTGCTGGAAGATAAAATAGGTAAAACTCTTGGAAGAAGACATAGACACAGGAAAGGGCAGAACCCCAATTGCACAAGAAATAGCAACAACAAATGGGATTATATCAAATTAAAAACTTCTGCACAGCAAAGGAAACAGTAAAGAGACCCTACAGAATGAAAAAAAATTTGCAAGCTGCTCTGACAGAGACTTCATACCTAGAATACCTGTCTTACTTCCTCTTTGGTGGGACAAAATACCCAACCCCCAAAGTTAAAAGAGAGGTTTATTTTAGCTCACATTTCATTCCAAAGCAGGGCGGCATGGCAGAGGAAAAAGTACATGGCATGGCAGGCAGGAGGCAGCAGTGCAGACCTCCCTTTCCCTTTTAATTCCATTCAGGCTCTAAGCCAATTGGTCTTGTGTCTTCAGTAAATCCATTCAGCCACACCCAGAACTATGCTACTCCAGTCAGCAGACTGCTGCAGCTGTCACGTACCCAAGATCCAGTCACTCCCAAAAGCCCCCCACGTGGGAGTGCATGAGGTTTTGGGGGACATTTTAGATACAGACCATAACACACCTCAAATTAATAGACCAAATCAAAAAATGAGGAACTTAGTAGACACCTCTCAGGAGAAATGCAAGTGGCCAGCTATTCTTGGTGTTTATTAAGCTTCTTGGATTTGTGGATAAGAGTATCATTTGAACCATCAGGGACCACATGTGATTTCATGAATTGTGGCCCCTCAACTCTCTTAGAATTAGCTTTGTGGTCAGGTAATGATTTCCTTAAAACTCCTAGAACTAAAAAGTTAAATAGAAGTCTCCCAGTCTTTGTAGATGAGCTCTTTGGGTATGTTCAGCATACTTTGAGCCAGGAAAGTTTAGTTCTGTGTTGGCCTTCACTTCCTTCTCTGAAAAGCTTAAAGGTTACTCAGAGGTGGGAACTTGGGACCTTTTTAACCTTTTCTAAGAACATGGTAGCCTTGGGCACGTGATCTTTTAGGTTTCCAGGAATATGTGGAACTTTTCAAAGCCTTTGTTTCTCATAACATCTCATGTTCAAGCTATTCTTCCCAAGCTTTCCGGTTAGTCTGTTGTTTGTTGGAACTGTCTCTTGTGAGTCACCTCAGGTTGGGGACCAAGGGTATTTACCTTTAAATGTTCTCAATAAATCCCTGCCCTCCCCCAACCCCTGAGAAAGTTCCAAATTAGGTGAAATAGTGGCATGCCCTTTGACTTGGTCCTTTGGGGGCCACCAGGCCAGCCAAAACAAACAACCATTATTATTTGAGAGTTAGGTTCATTCTGCTCACTCCAGGAGTATAGGCTGCTTCAGCCACTGCTGAGCTGTGGAATGAGGGATTGGGTCAGATAAGTTAAATATCATAAAACACTCAGTTGAGATTTATTCCTATTTGCTTTCCTCCTCATTTTCCTTAAGCATTTTTGTGCTTGCTAGAAACTCTTGGATTAGTTTCTGGAGTTCTGATAAAGTTGATTCTGACATGTTTTTGCCATTGTATTCATTACTTTTGTGAAGGGATAGGCTTTTGAGTTCCCTGCTCTACCATTTTCATTGACATCACTCCCAGTCAACCATTTGTTAACCAACTGACAGCAGGGAACATACCTGTCTCCATACAGCTTTTCTCACGAGGGTCTGCACTATAGAAATAAGCTGTCATGTCTTAAAGTATCCTTTATGTGTAACAAAATATGACTAGTGTGTTTGTACCATCCTTTGGAGAATTAATAAAATGCTTTGTGCTGCATGTATGTAGTTGAATTGAGAAAGGCTGTCAGCAATTTGAGAAAGCTTGTTTCTCAAAGGGTAGCCTGTTTATTGGTATTTGATTTTTTTTTCAGGTTTAAAAGTAGCATTATGTAATGGAAAACTTTTTGAGTAGGAGTTTCAGTGATTTACACTGTTGGTCTATTTTAAAGACTTCTGCGGGGTAGGGGGTGATCGCATGATAACTACATTTTACAAGGGAACATTCAGATGTCGAGACAGCACCATGTCAGACCTTGCTAGCAGCCCAGATCCATGATGATTTGGTCCACACTGCATTCACAGGAATAAAATAAAGACATGGATTTAAGTGGCATTTATGCTTAACCATGCCATTCATGAGTTACCTACAGAATTAAGGGAAAAGTGGAAGTAATAGTTCACTGACGCTCAGTTAAGAGCTGGGAAGACCACCAGATACGATAATGCTAAAATGATGGGTGTTTCAAAGGCTATTGATGATGTTGGCTGGTTGGAAACAGGTGGAGTTTTAGATTTGGAAACCTATTAATTGAGCTGTTTTTCCCATTACTTCAGGGGTTTGTTGATGAATTTTTATACTTTGGTAGCAAAGTATAGTAGTACAAGGTAGAATTTTCTGCCTTGTAACTTGACTCACATCAAAAAAGGGAATTTAAAAGCATCCAATTCCACACTGATGAGAAATGTGAATAGGCATAGGGTCAGGCATGACTGACCCATCAGTAAGCATCAATACAGACGGGAACATCCTCAGAAAGCTGAATGTGGTCTTACTGGAGAATATAAATTTCAGGCATAACTATCCTGCCTTCACACTGAGCTGTATCCCCATTCCATCCATTCATTCATTTAAATTTCGAGACAGGGTCTCACTTAGTTCCCCAGGTGAGAATCAGATTTGGGAATCTTCTTGCCTCATCCTCCCATAGTGCTGGGATTACAGGCATGTGCCACCACCTCCAGGCTGGGTGTCTTAACATTATGCTCCAAGTAGCTACATACTATTAAATGTTTTATATCCGTGCGCACATAAGATCCTAAGCACTGCCTTAACACTGTCCTTTCCTTTTCCAAGAGCTGGGGTGGAAAGGAGAATGGATTTGGACTTGCAGAATGTTGCAGAGACTTGCATATGATGGTAAGTTACTCTTTGGGATATGGCTGTCTTTCTCTGAACTATGGTCTCTTTCTAAGTTTCACTTTATAATGAATATATGGCATATGAAGTTGTTAATTAACATTACTTTTGAGGAACCCAAGATCGGTTGAGACCTTAGTAGTCTGTCAGCACCTGGGCTCTCAGTGTGCTGATGATACAGATTCTCAGAGACAATATGTGTTCATATTCAGTTCTTGAGTAGGGGTTATTGCTTCCATTGTCAACACTGGAACTAGTAAGTAGAACTCCAAGCATTATTTAAGGGTGGCTGCTTGAAAGAGTTCCTCTTTTAGGATTACTGAGAATTTAAGTGTTGTACACTTTTTTCATGTTTACCCCTTATCTTTCACCCATGGTCAGGTCATGAGTTCAGGTCATACTCCTCTTTGCTTTGCTACATTGCTATGGAGCCACAGGGCACAGTTGGATTTTTTATAATAGTTCTGTGACCAGTTTATTATGTTTAGCACAAAGAGATGTGGTAAAATTGAGCAAATTTATCTTAATAAGTCTTTTTTTCTCCCAAAAGTATGACTTTTTTTTTTCTGGTCACAAAAATCTATAAATTAGAGCAAGTTCCTTTCCCATCTTGGCTGGTGTACTTGATTCGGTATTTTGTGACTAGGTCTTGGTGATACAGAAGGTGAATGTTGTCAATTTAAGGGTATTCAGTTTGGAATTATGAGGACATAAATTTTTAATTTAAAGTTCAGTGGGTTAATTCTGAACCTCCTTATGCATGTCAATATTATTCTTTGCCTCTTGGGCAAAATACTTAATACTAGACTAGACTAGATGAGATTTACCTCATGTCTGTTACCTCTTTGAGTCATAGCCTGTGTTAAAAAAATTGAACGTTCTGGGCTGGGAATGTAGCTATGTTGGGGTAGGGCTTGTCTAAGCAAGGTTGAGGCCCTGGATTTGATCACCAGCACTGCAAAGGGAGGAAGGAAGGAATTAAGTCACACATCCTTTGTTTACTGAGATTTGGCTTGTGAAATTTTGAAAAAATATGTATGTACTTTTGAGGGGTGACACTGGGGCTCAAAAGCAGGGCCTTGTGCTTGCTAAGCAAGCGTTCTACCACTTGAGCTAAGTCCCCAACCCCTGTATATATGCTTTTAAAAGAAAGTAATACATTTATTAAAAATTCAAAGAATATAAAGGGACATACATTGATAACTTCTTCACTCTCAGAGGCAACCAATGCTGGTGGCTCCTTTCAAGGAGACATTTTAGTATTGTGATCTTAATTTTGCTTGACCCATTGCTTTTGTAGAGTTCAACAGGCTATGTTGTCAGGGACTAGTTTACATTGGCTTTTTGTGTATCTGCATGGAAAAGCAGATTATCATGAGCTATGGTGTAGAATGGTATAGGGGAAAGTATTGTGATGATAAACCCATACTTGAAGGTATTTTAGAAGGCTGATTATAGGGATAGTAAAGTTTCCATAAAAATGCCCTTTTCCATTCTTTAGATGGTACCTAGATCCTGGTATTTGTTCTGCATCCTTAATGGATTCTTAGTCATTATTGCTTGACAGACTTGCTCCTCTTCCTGCCATTCAGAATAGCTACAGTCAAAATGAGTCGCTTGATAGAAAGGCTAACTGATAAGTACAAATAAAAAATGTGGAAACTTTTTGAGATTTGGGCTCCATACTGATTCTGTTTTGAACAAGTTTCATTCATATGAGCTCCTGCTTTACAACAAGTAGTTAAAGGCACTATAAGTCCTGAATACACTGCTCATTCTGTTGCAGTAGTTCTGTTGGCATAATAGCCGAGACTTTCAGAGAAGAGTTGGGGGATTATGTCTGCCTCGTCTAAAATTAGTTGAAGCTCACTGTCTGTGTCCTTGATATGCTTTATACACAGAAATATCCACCCAGTGCAACTACACTACACTTTGAATTCTATGCAGACCCTGGGGCCGAGGTCAAAATTGAGAAAAGGGTGAGTCTTATTCAATAAATCCTACAATCTACTGTAATTGGGATTGACTGTTATAGAACTTCCTCAGTTTTAAACAAGGGCATGTTTTGGGTTACACTGCTGCCCTCCAAAGCTATACCTAGCAGCTTCTCAGGAATAAGTACTAATTACATGCCCAGCTCTGATAGGGTTGTATCTTAACTTACATTGAGGCCTACCAAAAAATAGGAACCCCTTTATGGGACACTGCTGGGTCTTGTGAATTTTTTGTCACAGTCTCATTTTAGAGTTCCAACATAGACTATAATAGTCTTGGATACTGATGACTCAGGTTTCTTTAATTAAGGCAGTCTGCAGAGGTCCTATAATAATGTCACATATACCATCCTACTTGTGCATCTCTTGAGGAAGAACTAACACTCAGTTTTGTTTAGGAGTAGCCTAGTGAATAAAATCTTTATCCTTCTACCTACAATATTAACCACTGAGCAGTCAATTATTTAAATAAAGAATGACCAAAAATTGCATCTTTTTTTGGTTAATTTTTAAAAGATAATCTAACAGGAAATACAAAAACAGTTTTAACAAATGTATTCAATAGAAGAATCAGCTGGTTGAAATGATACCTGTCCTAGTGGTGCTTGGGATAGTCAGTGTATAAACAAATATACTGCGTAAGTGGTGCTCGGGGTAAACTGTTAAGTGGTTAAAAATAGTCTTTCTAGATTAATGCTTATAAAAACTCTAGTGTATGTTCAGAAAGAAATCATTTTCATGGACTCTTTGCTGTGATTACTGACCCTGTGGAGATAAGACATTCAAGGGTTTAAAAGGAACAAAGAAGAATTCTATAACAGGTGCCTGACTACATACAATATGGTTAATACTACAGGTTTCTAAGAAGCTTTCCTGTGAATATTATCTAAGTAAAATGGGTATTTTGGAGGACTCTGAAGTTATCTTGATTTTTTTTTTCCTTCTTAAAGACATTCAGTTAGTTTTGAACCCAGGATAAGATCTTTGTTTTCAGCAGCTCTTACAGCAGTGACTCCTAACAGCTCTTATCTTTTTAATTTCAGACAACTAGTAATACACTACATTATATTCATATAGAACAACTTGACAAGGTAAGAGGAATCTTTGACACTTGGCTAATTCTTAATGTTTCGTTGATATTTTGTTCCTAACTATTTTTTTCCTAATGTAGATTTCAGAAAGCCCTTCTGAAATCATGGAATCTCTTACCAAAATGTACAGCATTCCTAAAGATAAGCAGGTATGATGTATCTGGAAAATATTTCATTCATTTGTCTCTTCACAGCTTCTGTGGTTTGGTTTTGTTTTATTTTGTTTTTTGAAGCACTCTCACTATGCAGTTCAAGCTGGCCTTGAACTCACTATGTAGCCCAGGTTGGTCTCGAATTTATAGTAGTTCTCCTGCGTCGGCCTGTTGAGTGGTGGGATTACAGGTGCCTGAGTGTCACCACCACACCCAGCAGCTTTTGTTGTTTTTTTTTTAATGATGTGCACATAGTTATCTATCAGTGATCTTTACCATTCCCTTTGTTTCCTTTCCTTCCTTAGCAAATAGTGTGGTGTTTATGCAAATAGATTAATGATATTTGCTGGACAGGAAGACCACATAGCAGAAAGTATGTCAGCTTTAGAGTCAGACCATTGGCAAATTAGCCTCTCTATTAAGGATGAACCTTAATATCTTCATCCTTATAAGACCAACACTTAATAATCTATGTCCTTCTAGGAGTTTGAGAAAAATGTAAACTGCTGGCTCATTACAGTAGCTAATGATTGCTGGTAGCTTTTTCAATAATTTGGGTGTATTCTGGAGAAAACATTTCTATTTGTTTTTTTCCCGCTCATTTTGGCAATGATCAAATATTGAACAACCTATTTATTAAGAGTCTATCATTGTCTATCAGTTCTAGTGATAGTTTTTGGCTCATCTTTGAATATTGCACCTCCAAGAGTCTCTCTTTTGTAACTTCCATTTTGTCAGCTAATCTCAGACAGAATGGTTCCCCACTGGATTTCCTACCTTAGCAAATAGCAACAGTAAACCATTTTACCATGGAGCCCTACAGGTAAGTGTTATCTCCAGAAAGAATACTCAACTTTTTCCAATGATTTCCTAATATAAATCTTATCTTTGTACAGATGCTGTTATTTACACACATACGACTGGCCCATGGCTTTTCTAATCACAGGAAGCGATTGCAAGCTGTTCAGGCCAGACTGCATGCAATATCTATATTAGGTAAGAGACGAACACTATAATTAACAGATCCTAATTAGGCATAAAGAACTTGATTTCTTTTTAATTTCATGCGTGTTTGTTGCTATGAGGCTTAGTATAGTTACTGAGGTGGCAATTTAAATTGTGAAATTGCCAACACTCCCAGTTTTCACTATGGTCATTAGTCGTTCATTATTCTTGAGCTTAGAACTGTTGTCCTAGAAAAATGATATGTTTCTCATTGACATGTCATATGGGGTTAGTCACAGCTTTTTTTTTTAATGATGTGCACATAGTCATCTACCAGTGGTCCCTATCCTTTCTTTCACTATTTTATCTTCTCGTCCTTCCATCTTTCAGGAATATAAATTTATTAAAGTCTGAAAATAGTAAGTAGTCAATATTGCACACTTAAATTTTACTGAGTAGAGAATGGAAAGCACACAGTTTTGGAAATTGGTCCTGGGCTTTTACCTAATTCTACAGATTACATGTTAGCCACATGTTTATCTTTTTTTTTTTTTTTTTTTTTTTTTTTTTTTTTTTTTTGTGGTGCCAGGGATTGAACTCAGGCCCTTGTGCTTACAAGGCAAGCACTCTAATCACTGAGCTAAATCCCCAGCCCTACCACATGTTTATCTTCTTAGTCTGTTTCCTTATTTTATGTTGGGACAGAATTTATAGACTGATCTAAGGGTTAAAAGAAAACCCGTATAGCAGTGTAGCACGGGCCAGGCACATAGAAGGTGTAAAATGGTAAGCTGCTACCATTACTACCTACCTTAGTTGTGTATTTATTCATTTGTCTGTTCTTGTGTGTTCGTGCGTGTGTGTGTGTGTGTGTGTGTGTGTGTGTGTGTGTGTGTTACCAGGGATTGAACCCAGGGCCTTCACATTGAGCTACATCTTCAGCCCTTTTTTCGGTTGGTTTGTTTGTTCATTTTGCGACAAGATCTTACTATGTTGCCAAGTGTGGGCTCAAGCTTCCGATCCTCCTGCATCCACCTCCCTCAGTGCTGGGATTACAGGCATGTGCCACCATACCTGCCTTTTGTCTGTTCATTTTAAACTATGCATTCCTTGCCATTATAGTCCTTCTGTTTTATATGTACTCATATCTAGCATAACTCCTGGTGTGTTAGTAGTTACTTACAGAATGTTTGTTGAAAGTGTAAATGAATATGCTCAAATCACATGTGTGTTACCTTCATGGGACTATGTCCAGTATTACCTCATTATGGAAATAATAGAACGTTGATTATTTGCATTCTAGCTGAGCACGGTGGCACATGGCTATAAATCCAGCACTCTGGGGAGCTGGGGCAAGAGGATTGTAAGTTCATGCCCAGCCTGGGCAACTGTGTGACTTAGTGAGGACCTGTCTCAAAATAAAAAGGGCCTCGGGGATATAGCTTAATGCAAAGACCCTAGGTTCAATCTTCAGTACTGCAAAAAAATGGATTGTTTGCATTCTTCAGTTTTACTACAGTATCATACAAGTTCTGTCTTAGTCTGCAGTACTCCATAAATTCTCTTTAGAGCATAGGTGTTTATAGTGAAAGTGTATGTCCAATACATAGTGGAATTTTGATATCAAATAGTAATACTACAAAAAATTAAGTCTTCATTTTCTTTTTATACTTTTGTCCCCCAAAATTCTTGAGCAAGACCAGTGGTACTTTTAATAGGAGAATCTGAATTGGGTTGGTAATTAGAGCTTATCACTGTATTTGACTGAGTCATTTAGAATTCAGTGGTTCTGTCCTCCTATGCTACTTGGAAAGGAGTCCTTTCCTAGAACCTGTAGATGGCAAAAGGTTTCTCTGGGCAGTGGCTTAACCACTGCCTTCTTGCCTAAAGTGTTTGTTTCTCCTTTTGTAGTGTATTCCAATGCCTTGCAGGAATCCGCAAACAGTATCTTATATAATGGCTTAATAGAGGAGTTGGTAGATGTCCTTCAAATAACAGATAAGCAGCTTATGGTAAGTATTAATAATTTCCTCTGCATACCAAGCTGATGCCTATTTGCCCTTTTGCTTTTCCCAGGGTGTTAGGAAACCAAAAGGGAAACTTGGCCCTTTTTTTCCTTTTACTTTGTATGTTAAGCCTCAAAATAATGCAATATTTTCATTGTCACTACTAACAAACCTCCATCTCCCCAAGCAGTTACCAGCAGAATAACTTAAAATTTGAGTTTGGAATATTAGCACCTTGATTCAGGTAGGTGTGTCTTATTTGACACATTCTGTGTTTACCTTATTCTCATAGGAGATTAAAGCTGCTTCTTTACGAACATTAACATCAATTGTCCATTTAGAGAGAACTCCCAAACTCAGCAGTATTATTGACTGTACTGGAACTGCCTCGTACCATGGGTTTTTGCCTGTACTTGTACGGAACTGTATCCAGGCCATGATTGGTACGTAACAATGGTGATTATCCCAGGCAGGAAGCGGATTCTGCCCTTGGGTTTTTTTGTCTTTAACATCCTGCCAGTTATCATCAATATCTGAGTTTACTTTCTCTGCCTATCTCAATCTCTGTTTATAGATCCTTCCATGGATCCATACCCTCACCAGTTTGCCACTGCTCTGTTCTCTTTTTTATACCACCTGGCCAGCTATGATGCTGGTGGTGAAGCCTTGGTCTCCTGCGGAATGATGGAAGCCTTACTGAAGGTGCTCTACTGTTTTGTTTTGTTTTGTTTTGTTTTGTTTTGTTTTGTTTTAACATACATTTATGGGGAAATCACTAAGAGAGAGTAGATATTTGCAAGTTTGAAATGTTACACAGTGAGTGCAGATAAAATAAAAAAGGTTACCCTGGAATAGTTATATTTCAAATTTTCTACTTTGGACTTGTAGTTATTTCATTAAACAACTTAGAAACTTAGAACAGCTTCTAAGATCAGCTATCGCCATTATTGATTTGTTATAGTCCAGTACAATGTGGTATTCAAGAGGTCCTGTATATTTGTCAAGGTGTGTTACATGTTAGCATGATGTTAGGTATGAACCCCAATAAAGGTGATTCATGACATATACATTACCTTGGGCAGAGGTGAGTCCTTGAAATCCTAGACCTATCACTTGGAAAGCACAAAAAAAATCAAACATGTTTTCCCGCCATATTGTGCTGACTCAATGGGGCCCAAGCTGCATGTTTATAAAGGAATCATTTTTAATGCTTTGTATTTCAGTTCATTGTTTTTGCCTCACTTTCTGTCCTTGATAGGTCATAAAGTTTCTTGGTGATGAACAGGACCAGATAACATTTGTCACCAGAGCAGTCAGAGTGGTTGACCTCATCACCAACCTGGACATGGCAGCTTTTCAGTCCCATAGTGGACTTTCTATCTTCATTTATAGACTTGAGGTATTATTCAAGGAACACTTTGAGTAGGGGGTTTTTGTTTTGTTTTGTTTTGACAGTACTAGAAATTGAACCCGGGACTTTCATACTAAACTATATCCTCAGCCCTTGCTCTAATGTTTTATTTTGAGACAGGGTCTCAATCATTAAGTTGCCCAGGCTGGGCTCCAACTTGGAATCTTCCTGCCTCAGCCTCCCAGAGTGCTGGGATTACAAGGTGTGCACCACCATGTAACCCAACTACTTGCACAGGTTTTTATACTCAGTCAGAGCTGAACCTAGGAACTGTCATAATAACCCTAGAGAACTATCTTAGCCCTCTTCTGTTTCTAAAAACCCAATTTTGTAATCTGCCTGCAGTGTTCTTCCATTATGATTGATCTAATCCCTTAAATACGTAGAGGATTTTCTTACGGTTTTTACCTTGATCATAGCATGAAGTAGATTTGTGCCGGAAAGAATGTCCATTTGTGATCAAGCCAAAGATCCAGAGACCCAGTACCACCCAAGAAGGAGAAGAAATGGAAACTGATATGGATGGTAATTAACAGTTATTTTGTCGATATTTATGTGCTTGGGATTTTCCTGTTGTCATTTCCCATCCATAATTCTTCCTCATAAATTATAAAGTACACAACTCACTTGAAAATGTATTTTCTGCAATAAGGCTTTTGGGACATAAGTGATGTTTAAAATTTTTTTCACAAGGAGAATCAGAAAAGGAAGGTACAAGTCCTTTGATCTACAGCTGGGAAATAAAATAGATGGTAAACTAACAGTAGACCCCTACAGTCACTAATGCTAATCTGTTTTATTTCATCACTTAATAATTCATGTTTGGTCCATTGACCTGTTATTCCTACCAAAATGTAAGCTCCAGATCGGGATATTATACTGTCTTTTCACTGCTAAATCACCTCATGAATTCTAGATATTTTAATGTGTGCCAGGTAAAGACGTTCAGGATGGTACCTTTTTTTCTAATTTATTTCTTTATCATACCTTGTACTTCAGTTGCAGATGTGACTATGGAAAGCAGTCCAGGCTCATCCATGTCTGTGGAGCACCGGCTAGATGTTGAATTAAGGGCATCAAGTTCCAACAGCAGCACTAGCATCTCTGGCCCTGGACCCAGCCCTGGACCCGGCCCCGGTCCTGGACCCGGCCCTGGCCCTGGACCCGGCCCTGGCCCTGGACCTGGCCCTGGACCTGGTCCCGGACCTGGCCCTGGCCCTGGTCCTCGTCCTGGTGCGTAGATATATAGATACACAGTCTTTCAGTGACTGACTCATTGAAGTGGTAAAAAACAGCTTTAGGAAGAGCTTAAATGGTACATTTGGAGTTTTAGCTTCCTGGAAGTATACGTGTTACTTCACCTTGCTGGTGTTCCATTGTCTTATATTATCATATCTTGTTTGGCATTTTATAGTTTTCTAATAGTTCATACACTGATTATCAAAATCATCTGTATTGGAAGGCAGATAATCCAGAAGAGGTGCTTAAGAGAGTTGAATCTTTTTACTTTGTTGTTACTTTATACTTCTAATTTTAGTACTGGTCCCGTGTCATCCTTGATTTATTTTTCCAGTTTCAAATTAATTATTCTTCCTAATGTCCAATAGATCTCATTTCAAGTCTGCTGGTTTTGCTGTAGTCAATAGAGGGCTCAAATAAAACTCATATGTGCCTACTTATTGTGCTTTAATGGTAAACTCAGCATAATTCTCTTGACTTTCTCCCTTGCCAGGAGTTCAGTGTATTCCACAACGAGCAGCACTTCTCAAATCCATGTTGAATTTCCTCAAGAAGGCCATTCAGGATCCTGCTTTCTCAGATGGCATTCGACATGGTATTTGATTCTAGATTCTTTTTTTGAAGGATGTTTACCCTCTCATACTGTTTGTCCCTTCACATACTGTTCTCATACCTACTCTTGTTTTACAAGGCCAGTTTAGGAAATGTGAAGCCATTTTGAATAGCTTATGGTTGTTTGGTATCCCTTTTCCTGGACCTCTAAGGGTTATTTTCATAACGATTCACATATAGATCCTTTAATCTACCTTTCTCCTTCTTTCCTATTACCTCTCTCCACCCCTTACCCCACTATCTTTTTTCCCTTTGGCCTACTGTTAGAAAGTGTATTGCATCAAGAAAGAGTAATAAAATATGAGGAGGTGTCAAGTAGGAGCCATTAGATGGGAATTAGCACAGACTTTGTTTACCTTGATGTAACATTTTGCTCCATTATCTCCACTCCTTATATTACTCCCAGACTGATCATATTCTTCTGATGTTTACTTTTCTCTTAGTTATGGATGGTTCTCTGCCTACCTCCCTTAAACACATCATCAGTAATGCAGAATACTATGGCCCATCACTCTTCCTCTTAGGTAAGAATTGAGTGTTGGGTTACATCAAGCTGAGATAACCTGGCTGAGCTCTCTATATTTTATATGTTTGTAAGATTTTACTCCTACATTAGTCCATTGTGGGATAATGTATCTTTCTTACTGGTGGTGAAATAAAGAATGGTTTCCATTTCAAATATGTATTTATTGAATGGCACCCTTTTATAAACATTATATTTTGAATCATTTGTAATTTAAAAATTTATTGTACATTTGAGTTATTTATGCTACTTCAAATGTGCTTTGCAAAACTTTATTCAATGTTAAATCTCTAACAGTTCCATTCACAGAATTGAATTTCAATCTGTACACTGGCATGTAAAACAGTATTTTATACTGTAGAAGTTGGAGACTTTACTTTTTAGTTATTTGCAAAAGTGTCTGCATTTTGACATTGGCATTGCTCTGAGAGTTGATGTCGTTAGAACCTGATATTTAATCAATAGATATTTATTGAGTACCATTCATTTTGGGGACAATGTGCTAAACACATAAGCTTCTAGAATTCTCCTCAAAAGTTTAAAGGAATTTATCGGGTATGTACAGTAAGGAAAATATCCTTATACTAGCAGTAAGCATTCTATGTGAATACATTTAAGTGTCTAAAGTGAATACTTTTGGCTGCTACAACTTAGATACTTCTTTACCTCCTTGCTGAAGCAGCTTTAAAATTTTTGTGTATTAATCTTGTTTTTTTTGTTGTTGTTTTTTGGTGCCAGGGATTGAACTCTGCCTTGTCCTCGCTAGGCAAGTGCTCTAACCACTGAGCTAAACCCACAGCCCCTAACCTTGTATTTTTTGACCTTGAAAAATCACTTGTTTTTATTTCTTTGGATATTCTAGTCTTGTGATCTACAAATAGACAGTTTTACTTCTTACCCTTTTTGTCCATCTTAGTTACTTTCTCTTTGCTGGGACAAAATACCTGATACCTACAGGTTAAAGGAGGAAAAGTTTATAGATGTTTCAGTCCATAGTCAGCTGTCTCCAAGGCAGAGGAGCATGGCAGAAGAGAAAAAGTTCATGGTCTTGCAGACAGGCAGCAAGGCAGAGCTATGAGGTTAGCAGAAATTTTTTTCCTTATCAGGTTGAGGGAGTTCTTTAGTATTGCAGTATTTCCACCAGGACATGGAACCTCTCCAAGGTTAGAGTCAAATATATAGATAGGGAAGTCTATAGTCAGGGACAGGGAAGGTGGCATTCTTTGTGAGAAAGTCCTGAACAGAGAAAAGTGAGTGCACAGATGGTTGTTGTTCTTCTTTATTTTGTTTTAAGTGGGGGAGGTGTTGAACGAGGTAGCAAAGGGATAAATATACTGTGGGGTGGGGACCGGATATCAGAATGATGAAGGGAATGAGGACATACAGGTAGCCAGTGAGCTTTATAGAACTAAATCAAACATCATTGGAGGTCCACATTTCTTTCCTGTGATCTTACTTAATTCATATTTGACATTTGAATTAGCACAGATTTCCTATAAATGAACTTGTACTTGAAAGAAACCAATTTTGCAAAGCCAACCCAAAATAATTAGACTAGCAATTGTTATTTTGGCTCCTTAAATGGTAGTGTAGAGTCTTTTGCTCCAGGTGGAAGTAAAGGGAATCAGGGTTCGAGAATCTCCTGAAGAACTTTATTAATATAATTGGTTGTTTTACTTGTTGTCTTACTTGTTTAACTATTTTGACTACCCTTTCTTTATTATTGACCAATATTTGGTAGGAGGTACCTTTAAGGTACAAACGCTTACCTTGAGATGCTAATAGATAGATTAATGCCAGTCTGTTATCAGCTATGATAGCAACTAGATTCCTTTGCCGAAGCCTAAAATACAGTATTTGGTTTACGTGGTGTGCCACAAATTATGACACTGTCTTAGTGTAGCCTCTGTGATTTGAGTTTGTGTTACAGAATTGAAGATACCTAAACATGTGCCCATTATTCCCTTTTCTGGCAAGACTTGATGAAACAGCTAGGCTTTCTAGTTGCATGTAAGGTGTTCTGGGTTCTGAGTAGATATAGGAACCTGCTCAGGTTATATAAGGTTGAACGAGAAAAGATGGTTGGTTACAAGTAGAATGTGTGTCCCTGCTAAGCAGGAGTTATAACATAGGAGTTTCCAACTGGCATATTTATATCAGGGCAGACATTTAAAGATAAAATATTCTCAACAGAGACATTTGAGACATTTCTTGAAGAAATGTCTCTGTAATAAGAGGAATCCAGAAGTAACATTATTATTGGTGCATCAATTGATGAAAGAGTCTGTGAAGGGCATTGAGTCCGTGAAAGAGAAATCAACAAGGGATCATATATCGAGGTCACAGTGACCTCCTGTGATCATTTCATACTGAAACCCACCAAATAAAAATTCTGACTCCTGTCCCCCCTTCCCAAAACCTAGTTTGTCTACTCCACTTTTTTTTTTTTTTTTTTGTGCTGGGGATCAAATTCAAGGCCTTGGGCTTGCTAGGCAAGCACTCTAACCACTGAGCTAAATCCTCAGCTTCCACTCCATTTTTATACTTACCTTTATCCCCCTTGCTGTGTCTCCTTCAACTTCCCCAGTTGGCCTTTTTTCTCTTTTCACATTATCTGTTCAAATCTGCATATCCTGTTCATATCCTAGCTGATGTCAGTGCCATTATGTTTATTAATAACTGCTTCACCGGAGAGATCGACAGGTAATCAATATAAGTATTAAAGATCTCCAAGGGAATAGGACTCAGTAGTTGCCTAGGGAAGGGCACCTGTTAACATTGATGGAGGTTTGGTGCTCAGGTGACATTCTCTGTTAGTATTACATACATATCTTAGCAGGTTGAGGAAAGTAGGTGTAGGTATTGTTTATGGAATAGTAGAGAGGAAAATGTGGGCTGTCAAAGAAGGGGAAATCAGCATATGGGACTGTGGATTTGCAGTGAGTGATATGGGCTAGTTAGTGGCTTAGTTCCTTTCTCATTGCTGGGACAAAATATCTAACACCCACAAATTAAAAGATGAAAGGTTTATTTTGGCTTCCAGTTTGTAGAGGTTTCAGTCCATAGTCAGCTGTTTACAAGGCCGGGCAGCATGACAGAGGGTCTTGTCACTGAGACACAATACCAGAACCCTCCAATTAGAGGAGTCAAGGCTTATTTTTGGTCATAATTTATAGAGGTTTCAGTCTATAGTCTGTTAGCTCCAAGGCAGGTCAGCATGGCAGAGGAGACTTGTTCATGACAAGGCAGGCAGGAAACAGCAGAGATCAAGGGAGGAGGAAAGGTATATACCCTTCCAGAGTGACCCCCTTCTTCCCACCAGGCTTCGCCTCCCAACATCACACCCAGCTATAAACCCATCAGTGTACTGATGAGTTTCACATACCCACGATCCACTCACCTCCCAAAGGCCCCTCCTATGAGTACATGAGGCTTAGGGGGTGGGGCATATAGATATAATCCATAACGGGTATTTAAAATATAAATTTAGTATAGAGGCTGGGACTGTCAGTTGTTCTGAAGTTACCATGTATGATGCATTGGTATGATGGGTTGATAGCAGTCCTTGGCTAGCTTTAAAATCTTGATGCAAGATTTTATAATTTTGAAACATTATTATAACAATGACTGAAGATCAGTATTTCTTTGCATATAAGAGTGATAGAGCAGTTTCTTATGGGGAAATTTTGCAAATACATATTCACAGAATGGGCAAAAAGGACCCTAAGAAGTTTGGACTTGAGCAGGGATACTGGAATCTCAGACCCAAGCCTTAAGCCAAATGAGGCATGGGCAAACAAACTAGCGCCAGAATATTCCACAGTGGTATTTTTAGCCGTCTGGTATCTAGGCTTTGTCATGCTGGAGGTGCCTATTCACTGTGAGAGTCGTGAGGATTGCCATCCCCAAATCTAGTGACCTCTCTTTCAGTGTCTCTATAGTAAGATAGAGCCAGAACTAACATCAAATACTATTTTAAAATGTTGATACTGCAAACTGCTTTAAGATCTCCCTATTCTCTTTGGAAGAACCATTTATAGGTGTGAGACCAAGCAAGTACCAAAACCTCTATTTCCTAGAAAGAGGAAGCTGCATTTACCAAGCCTTTAATTCCATCATATTAGGAATGGACTTTGTCGAAGACCTTTCTCATGGCATACAGAATAGTTGGGGAGAATGATAGCCCTAATTTCCCATTCTCTTGTCCACTCTCAATCTAGGCTCTGATATACCATGGATTGTACCAGGATTCAAAGTAGGCAGGTATGATTTAAGTGCAGAAGATTTTGTTTGGTTGTTGTAGACTTGTAGATGGGAAACATCTCCTTTTGTGACCAGAAAGGATAAAAATGAAGCCTTAGGTGCATTTGATTAGTTTGTCCTACAACTTAAAGGTTGAGAGTTTAATAATAACTAAGCAAATGGGCAAAAGACTGACCCATTTAAGAGACCCTTTTCCAATTTGCAAGCTTAAGAGAGTGTTCTTGACCAGGTCTGTGCTAGGCCTGCTATTTGTGGACAAGGCAACTAGGAATAGACTTTAACAGCAACTAGTCGTTTCGATAGCATACCAATTCGTGGCAGTATGTTGGAGCACTGGCCCAGTAACATTTATTTGCCAGTAAGAGAAAAGGTGTTAACTCATTGGGAAATTTCTGTTGGCAGTGATACCAGGGGCAGGACAGAGCACAAAGATCACATTTGAAGGCTTGAATTTGGATAAGTCCAATGGCATGGGGATGCCATTGACATGTAGCTCAAAATTTAAGTCTTTGATGACCAGAGCTGTCAGTGGGCTCATTGATTCAAGAACAAGGATAATATGTGAGTTTATCTGAAAAATATGAGCAGTTGGTCAGCTATGGCATTAAAATTAGCTTCCTTTGTGGCAGCTTTGGTATCAGTTAAGGTATGGGAGACTTAATTGTAATTCATGAAGTCTGTGCAGCAGTATATTGCCAGGATGGAGGGCCCTACAGGGGTGATCCTGAATATAACTGTTTTGAGCTTACTGACAAGAAAAAAAAAAGTGAAGCTATTAGCTTGCACCCAGGAGTATATAAAAATATGAATGATAGATATACCTTTACTAAGGCTATTCGCCAATGCCAAAATAACTACAGCCAGCTCTCTAATCCCTGAATCCCATCCTTCATACGCTTCATCGATTTGTGGTACTGCCATTGACAAAAGAAAGACTCCCTTTCTACTAAATTTCCTACTCACCGAACACATGCCCCTCTGCTTTTGTGTCCAACCAAGTTACCCGAAACCTTTTGAAAACAAAGGTCATCTAGGTTACTCAACATAAAAGTCTAAGGTTGAATTCCCATTTTTGCTTAATTTGGGCCTTTTGCTATAATTTATTTTGTCAGCTTCTCATATCTTAAAATATTTTTCAAGTATTTGATCTAGCTGTTTTCAGCAGAATGATAAAATACTATGTTTTCATTTTAAATGAGGAATAGTCTACATTGTCATTTTTCTTACAATCTCCAGTGTTTGGTTCCTATAGTCTTCTACTTAATGTTTTTGCCCTGTTTTTCATTGTCTGGATCTTAGGGGTTTTTATTTGTTTGTTTTTATTGATGATCCGTGTATTGTTTTGGCTTTTAAAGTTTTTCTTATTCTTCTGCTAGGCGATACAGAGTAAGACCTTCAACGTCCCTTTAACTTCACTCATTTCTGGTTGTTTTTCTTTTTGCTTTTTTAGTGACCCTAACTTTCACTACCTTCAGATTCATTTTTTATTTTATTAGAATATATGCTTAGATAATTTTTAAAATGTTAACACTTATTTTTTTCAGAATCGGTGAATGTTTCGCCATTCCACTCTAATGCTAGATACTGTATATGACCATGTTGTCAGGCTGGTTCTTATTCTTTTATAGGGACTTTGCATTTTTCTCTCTGGAGTATGTATGACATTTTCTCTTTACCTTTGGCACAAATTTCATCAGGATACATTTAGTTCTATTTCTTTCCCACATAACAGCACTTAGTTAGGCCTTTTTAAAAACCTGAATGTTTTTTGACTTACATGTTCTCTTCTAGAAACCCCTTTGTATAGGTCATCATAGACCTGCCATATCTTTTTTTTTTTTCCTTAACTCAGTTGTTTCTATACAGAGCTGATTTTTTTGTGCATGTGTCTACCCTTTATTTTTAATTCTAATTCTTGGTCATCTATTGATATTTTTAGAGAATATAAGCTGGGCATGTGAGCTCACACCTGTAATCCCAGCAGTCGGGAGGCTGATGCAGGAGGAACTTTTAATAACAAATTTTATGTATCGGGAATCACTAGTTGTAGAACACTTAATTTTAGTTCACCTATATACTCAGTTTTATTAACTTGTAGAATGTCATACAAATGTATGAAAAAGGTGTTTCACATACTAAGAGAAACCCCAAAACAAGTAAAGCCAACCAGGATCCCCAAAGGCCATTGGTAACTGTTGGTCTCCATTTCATTTGCATTTGGGATGACCCCAACATGAACTGAAAAATCCTGTGGTTTCTTTTAGGTCTTAGGAATCACCATTAAAAAGTTTGGTTTTGGGCTGAGGATTTAGCTCAGTGTTTAGAGTGCTTGTCTTGGAAGCACAACGCCCTGAGTTTGATCCCCAGTACCAAGGAAAAAAAAGTTTGTTTTTACATGTTTTATGGGTACTGTGTGTATTCACCGTCTTTGACCAGTTTTTAAAATCTTTGGTAATAGTAGTCGTTGTACATTTCAAACCAGTTAGATTAACACATATTTCAAGGACTTTTAGAGTGCTGCTAATTGTTTAAAATTACTGAAAAACGTTTTTACATCACACTTTGTCCATAATTTTGCATCTGCTTTAACCCAGCAAACCTGAATCTTTGATATTTTTTCCATCTTCAGCAGTCAAAAAAGAAAGTATATTTAGGTTTAGTGGTTTTCATAGTAGGGGACAAATTTATGTACAGTGACACATATGTATAGTATAATACTATGCAACCATTCAAAAATGAATGGGTTATAATGACTGAGGAAAATGTCTATATTACCATTGGAAACAAAGCAAATGATATAACCATATAACCTCATTTATTTAAAAATATGCCTGTAAAAAAACCTTGAAGGGTAGTCACTAAATTCTTAATAGTGATGAATCTCTAATGATTAGTATTAGGAATTTTCTTAGTAAGCACAAGAGTTTAAATTGTTACACATTGAGTAAGGCTTTTGTTGTGTTACTTTTAGTTCCTATGAAGAATCTTTCAGTTCCGCCTTACTTTTCTCATCTTTTTTAGCTACTGAAGTGGTGACTGTGTTTGTATTTCAAGAACCATCATTGCTGTCCTCACTCCAGGACAATGGGTTGACAGATGTCATGCTGCATGCACTGCTTATCAAAGACGTGAGTCCTATTTGCTGTTCTGTAAAGAATACACTTAGTATATATCCCTCCTGTGAGACACACATGCTTGAAGACAGTCTTACTGCTTGAAAATTCTAACCCTAAATGTCTTCTATATGTAGTGTGAAATCTAATTGGGAACTAGTTGTCAAAATCCCTTCTATTTCCTCCTGTGATCTCCTGGCTCAATGTTCCTAGCATCTATACCTGAACTATTCAGGTGCATTCAAGCTTACTCTATCTTGTCTTTAGGTGCCTGCTACCCGTGAAGTCCTTGGCTCCCTCCCAAATGTATTTAGTGCTCTCTGCTTGAATGCCCGGGGTCTTCAGTCTTTTGTACAATGTCAGCCATTTGAACGTCTCTTCAAAGTTCTTCTGTCTCCAGATTACCTCCCAGCCATGCGGAGGAGGAGGAGTTCTGATCCCCTTGGTGAGTTGGTAGGATTTATTTTGCAGTAGAAAATTGGTCATTTGGTGAGGAAACCCTTCCTTGACTGCACATTGTTTTTCTTTCTAGGTAATGCTAAACTTAAGGGGATTGTCACCATACACTCTTATTATAGGTAGATTCTGTACTTAAAATATCCCCATGCTTATGAACAGTTTGCTTTTACACTGTCATTGTGCTGGTAAGAAACAAGTATTAGGGAGTAGCAGTGTATTTGGATCCATCATGTAGTCTACAACAATGAAAATACAGAGTCCCAAGATACTGATCCTGGTGATCTGATGTTTTAATATCTAAGTCTCTTAAGATAATTCACAGATGAATAGATTTCCTTCTCGGTGTACTTGAGAATAGATCATTGAAGAGCTAGGAAGTAAGAGGCTCCACAGAAGTTTCAGTTTTCAAAAATGTGCTTTCTGGGTCAGGTATTTAGCTCAGTGGTGGAGCACTTGTCTAGCAAGTGCAAGGCCCTGAGTTCTATCCCCCCCAAATGTGCTTTCTTGTCCTGGAGGCTGAGGCAGGAGGATCTCTTGAGTCCAGGAGTTTGAGGCCAACCTGAGTTAATGTGGTGAGATCCTGTTTTAAAAATGGAAGAAAAAAATGTGTTTCGTACTTTCTGCCAGCACTGTAGCATTCTAGTCACTATCATTCTTTACTCAGGCAGCTGGAAGGTCGATGGTTTATGCTGCTTTCTCGCTTGTCATCTTTATTATTCTATAGTGTTATTTTAGATCTTAGCTGGGTATGGTGGCGCATGCATGTGTATAATCTCAGTAGTTGGGAGGATGAGAGACAGAAGGATCATCACAAATTTGAGCTATTTGACCTGGGCTATGTAGTGAGACCCTGCTTCTCCAAAAAAAAACAGGAAAAAAAATTTTAGTTCCGGTCTTGACAGAAGAGATTGCCAGGGTAGAGTGCCACATACATAGTTACTTTAAAATATGCTTAATAGACTGATTCTATCCTCCACCTCAGTGATTTGGTAGATGGAAGCAGATGTAATGAATTCATCCAAGAGAGCATGGCATTAGAAAATTATATAGCAACCAGCTTAGTTCTTTTCCATATTAGGTTGACACAAAATAGTCACAAGCTGGTTTTGGGGTTTTCTTTGTTTATTTTGTTTTGTTTTGTTTTGTCTTTCTAATGGTTCATTGTTTGCTTCTAGGGGATACTGCATCCAACCTGGGGAGTGCTGTCGATGAGCTTATGAGACATCAGCCCACCCTCAAAACGGATGCAACAACTGCCATCATAAAGGTAGGGCATGATAAGGCTGTGACCATGGTCTTGAAAGAGCACTAAAAAGGTAGTTTTAAAAAAATATTTGGCCTACAGGAGGTCATTTAGGTTCTTGTTCTGTGCCTATAAGAGCATTATGTCTGCCTCAGTTTTTACATGTTATTGGCCTGCCCCCCCCCCGTTAATTTTAGTTCAAGTCTTACCAGAAAGAAGTATTGGTTAATTCCAGATGTATGTAATTGAAAATATTTTCTTATAAAAATAATTGTTAAGCCAGGAGTAGTGGCACACACCTGTAATCCCAGCTGTGTGGGAGGATCACAAGTTAGAGTCCAGCCTGAGCAACTTTGGGAGATGCTGTCTCAGAATTTTAAAAGGCTGGTGAAAGGCCCTGGGTTCAATCACCAGTACCACCAAAAAATATCTTTTAATATAAGCTTTACATACTGCTTTCTTACATATCTTATTAACAATTACACAAGGCTTAGCCTTTGTTTGTAAAAACATCTTATCCATTCTAACCATTTCTTCTTGAATTTTTCCCTCTTTCATTCGTTAGACCTACCTTTTAGGATTTTTGAAACTAGTACATTGAATTTCTGGTGCTTAGTGAATTATGACGGAATCAGTTCAGTGAGTCACTTAAACAGCCATTTGACCCTGAACAAATTATTTAACTTCTCCAAAGTTTCATTTTCTTATTCATAAAATGGACTTAATGACTGTATTCCAGGGATGCTGTTTATTACATAGAGTTTTTTTGGCAAATACACAGCATATAGAAGATATAAAATGTTAGTCATCCCTTACAATACTTAATTACTAGTAAGTAATCTTACTCCATGTGTCTTTCAGTTACTTGAAGAAATCTGTAATCTTGGAAGAGACCCTAAATACATCTGTCAGAAGCCATCAATCCAGAAGGCTGATGGCACTGCCACTGCTCCTCCCCCGAGGTCTAATCATGCTGCAGAAGAAGCCTCTAGTGAAGATGAGGAAGAAGAGGAAGTACAGGCTATGCAGAGCTTTAACTCTACCCAGCAGAGTGAAACTGAGCCTAATCAGCAGTAAGTACTTACAAGAGCGTTTTCTAGCCTTGTCATCTCAGGCGTGTTATTATCTAAGTCGTAGTGTCACTTTTTTTTCCTTCTCTCTGTAATGGGGATAGAACCCTGGGGATCTTACATGTTAGGCATGTACTCTATATGCTCCCTGCACTGTCGGTTCCCTTACTGTAACTTTCTTTTTTTTTTTTTTTTTTTTTTTTTGTGGTGCCGGAGATCGAACTCAGGCCCTTGTGCTTACAAGGCAAGCACTCTAATCACTGAGCTAAATCCCCAGCCCCTTACTGTAACTTTCATCTATAAAAAATGAGTTATATTAGATCATTTTATTCTTTCTGGTTCTAAGAGTATATAGGTTTTCTTTCTTTGACTCGTAAATCATTTATACTTTGGTATTTAGTAGTATTGATTGCCTTAGGAAACTGTCTTTCTGAAAAGCTGTCCAAGTTAGCTGTTGTGCAGAGGACTTCCTTTCTCTTCGTTGATTTGATATTCCACATCACTGCTTGATTTAAATATATATGAAACACTTTGGACATTGATCCCTGTCTTCTAAGAAGTCCTTAAAAATTGTGGACATTCATTTTGGGTAGTTGGTTTTTGTTTTTATTTGATTCTTATCTGTTCATTCTAGGTAAATCAGGAGGCTTCAGAATGACTGTTACCAGGCGTAGTAGATTTTTCTCGTTTCTATTTATTTCAGGTTTGTTTACAGAAGAACTGACGCCTTGGATGCAAGAGGGGAATGGGGCTTAAGGCTGCTAGCTGGTAGTGGATAACCATGACAAGCTCTTTGAGCTTATAGGATTTACACACAGCAGATCTAGTATATACAGTAGCACAGTGATGGCGAACCTTTTAGAGGACAGTGCCCAAACTGCAACCCAAAACCCATTTATCGCAAAGTTTGAATGCTGCAGTTAAACCTGAATACTGAGGTTTCATTTTAGAAAAAACAACTTACACATTAACATCTTCTGTCTTAAAAGAAAACAAGTACCACGTGTGCCATAGGTTCGAGGCCACTGCTGTAGCAGTTAACTCTTATTTAAAAACCTTTATGCCAGAAAGTAGAAGTGATTGCTCTAGATAGTAGTGCATTTATTCATAAAATAACTATTGTACTAGTATTTATATAAGTAGTTCTGGTGAAGGTAGGAACATTTTAGGTGTGGGTACAAATGGATTTGAGCTGATACTGAAGGGTGGCTTGAGACTTAAGAGAAGATTCAGGTGGAGTAGGTAGAAGGGCCAAAAGCCTAGAATCCAAAACTTACATATCCTCTTGAAACTCTAGATATCAGTGAACTTGTTGGTGTCACTAACTTTGAACATGAGACATTAAATACTAAATACATTTCTTTGTTAAGCTGGTATCTTACTCTGAGAATGTAAACCAACCTTTGTTTTAGTATCATATTCTGTTTACTTTAGAATGTCTTTTCTAGAAGAGGAAGACACCATGGAAGAAAGCAGAATGTTTTTTGTGAAAAACTCAGCATCTTAGTTCTTCCTTTGTCCCATCCTTAATTATCATTAACTACTGCATTGAGTTCCTTTTCCTTGCTGTAAATAAGTAGATTTCTTGAATATGCAAAGTGGTGGTGGTTTTATGTCCATGTAAATCCATCTGCATATAGCTTCTCTACCTGAATGTCTTAACAGATACCTTAGATCTAGCATACCCAGTTCAAGCTACCACAGTAAATCGACATTTTCTCAACAGCCCTCATTTCTTCACCTTCCACTCTTATGGTATCATGTATTGCTATATTATGTCCACGTCCACATTTATTACCCTATCCCAGTTATCTCTGCCTTCTTTCCTCCTACCAAATTCTTGGAAGGACAGCACAGATGTCTCATTCTTTTTGGTTGTTTGACACAGGGTTTTGCTCTATAGTTCAGGCTGATCTTGAACTCACTGTGTCGCCCAGGCTGGCCTCAAACTCACGGTAATCCTGCCTCGGCCTCTCAAGTGCTGGGATTACAGGCATGAGACACCACACCCAGCAGATTTCTCATTCTTAAAGAAACATTTTCTTCTGCTTCCAAATGGGAAGTCTTATATTCTCCCAATATTTTTGTATACTTATGTTTTCCTTACTTAATCTATAAGCTTCTCAAGGATAGTGACATTGTTTCCTTTATCAGTGATCCCTATGTTTTTATATATAGTACTTATAAAGAACATTAGATTAAAGATTCCCTGAGTCTTAAATGCCCAGAGAGCTGGGCCTGATGGACTCTGAATGACAAGGAAAAGAAAGGAGAAATCTAGACCCATAGCATTAGTATTCTACCATTGTGATCATTAGATGCAGCATCTAAGATGCAGAAGACTCTAGTAATTACTGTACCATAATATCTCTTTTTCTATACTCCATGGGGCTTGGGTGCTTGTCACTACCTCATTCTCAGAACATTTCTAGAAGTCTCACAAATTCTAACATATTATTTATACTTTTTCACTTCTACCATCTTTGGAGGAACTAGATTAGGTTATTAAGTAGATTGTTAGGGCTGGAAGAAAAAGCAAGAAATTGTCGAAACTCCACTCTCTGTCCCGTCCCCGTCCCCGCCAGGTTTTTTTGAGATAGTGTTTCACTATGCAGTCCAGGCTAGCCTTAAGCTCATGTAGCCCAGGCTGCAATACTCTTGCCTCATTTTAGCCTCCCAAGTGCTGGGATTGCAGGTGTGCGCCACTATGCCCAGCAAAGCTCAGCTTCATTTTGAAATCACTATGCTAAAAGAAATGGTTATTTTATCCCCTTATCCCAGGCAGTCATTATGTTGGGAGTTGTTGTATACTTTCTTTCAGTTTGAGGAAGAAGAATATTATAAAGATTTGGAATGCCTGTTAGCCCCCAAAAGTTTTCTTTGTCCATGCCCCCAGTTCCAGAATACTTCAGCAAAGATCCTAAATCCTTGTTTTCCATATACTCATCCATAGTGCAGTGCCTTATATACATGCTGACAACTTTTTTTCAATATCTTCTGTTGAAGTCTAATTTCCATACATTTATGCCTTCTCCTTGTTTATGGACTTGGATTTCTAGTTCTTTGTTTTCAAGCTAAGAACAATGTTCTTTTCCTTAATTTTTCCCCAAACCAGCAGCTAACAGTTGAAAATGGTGTTTATATGATCTTGAGATGCATAGCTTTGTGCTAAAGACCTAGACTAAGGAAATTTAGGCACTGCAGTCTACCCTGAATACTTGTAGTACTATACTACATTTAGAAGTGTTCATGATCAGTAATTCTAAATACTTTGGGTCTCTGTATTCTGCCGTTTACATTGTTTGATCCCAGAAAATCTGATATTCTCGGGAATAGTATACTTAACAGTAAGTAAGAATTTGTTGTTGGACCCCAGCAGTTCATTTTGTGGTTAATCTAAGTGTGCCTGTGTTATAGCCCACCTCTCATGAATGGGTTGTGTGAGTCCACTTGGTTTTTAGACCTTGAATAGCAATTGTCTGGGTTTTAAAACCAGTGACTACAGAGAAGCATTTGTTCCTGAAATGTGGCCCATTGGGAGGCTTCCTTTACAAAAGGCATTTCTCTCCTTAAGAGGTAAAGAGGGGCCAGGGATTTAGCTCAGTGATTAGAGTGCTTGCCTTGCAAGCACAAGGGCCTGAGTTCGATCCCCGGCACCACCAAAAAAAA